>OZ012741.1:352390168-352413202 GCA_963859935.3 Lathyrus sativus
AATGAAATGCATAATGTAATGGCAATAATAGTAATATAAAATAAAACTATAAAATGACAAAACAATTAAACAAATAGTAAAACGATAAATAACAATATGCTAAAAGAAAAGAATAGTTTAAATAATTAAATAAGTAAATGGGTTGCCTCCCACTAAGCGCTGTTTTTATCGTCAAAAGCCTGACGTAATGCTTAGGTTTAGATTAATCAGGGAATTAGTGGACAATTCTAAAAGCTTTAGATTATTCGTATAATCTCTATTTTCAACTTTATGATAATGTTTTAAACGTTGTCCGTTTACTATGAATGGTTCACTATTCCTACCCTTAATTTCTATTGCTCCACTCGGGAATACTTTAGTTATTTCAAAGGGTCCTGACCATCTAGATTTTAATTTTCCAAGAAAGAGCCTAAGTCTTGAATTAAAGAGGAGTACAACGTCTCCCACACTAAATTCTTTCCTAGATAGGCGTTTATCATGCCATCGCTTAGTTCTTTCTTTATATATCTTAGCATTCTCATATGCATCTAACCTTAATTCTTCTAATTCGTTAATGTCTAGGATTCGCTTTTCTCCTGCAGCATTATAGTTTATATTGAGAGTTCTGATCGCCCAATAAGCTTTGTGTTCTAGTTCTACTGGGAGGTGACAAGATTTTCCATAAACTAGTTTGAAAGGTGTAGTACCTATGGGTGTCTTGTAAGCGGTCCTATAAGCCCATAAAGCTTCATTAAGTTTAGATGACCAATCTTTCCGAGATATGGCGACAGTCTTTTCTAAGATTTGTTTAATTTCTCTGTTTGAGACTTCGACTTGTCCACTTGTTTGTGGGTGATATGGTGTAGCCACACGGTGTCTTACTCCATATTTAGATAGTAATTTGTCAAAGATTTTTGAAATGAAGTGCGAGCCACCGTCACTTATGACGAGTCTAGGCACACCAAATCTGGGAAAGATTATATTTTTGAAAAGCTTTATTACTACTCGTGTATCATTTGTAGGAGAAGCTATGGCTTCAATCCATTTTGAAACATAATCAACAGCTACGAGTATGTAATTATTACCGAAAGATGATGGGAATGGTCCCATGAAATCTATTCCCCAGACGTCAAAGATTTCTACTTCTAAAATTCCTTTTTGAGGCATTTCATCTCTTCTTGAAATATTGCCAGTGCGTTGACACCGATCGCAATTTATAACAGCGATGTGGACATCCTTCCATAGATTAGGCCAGAATAAGCCGGCTTGCAAGATTTTTGCACAAGTCTTGGAAGTGCTTGCATGTCCACCATAAGGAGATGAATGGCATTGAGCAATGACATCTTCTATTTCTTCTCCGGGAATACATCGGCGAAAGATTCCATCTGGTCCTCTTTTGAACAATAATGGTTCATCCCAATAGTAATGTTTCAGATTATGAAAGAATTTCTTTTTCTGCTGATAGGTTAGATCGGGTGGAAGAGCTCCTGCGGCTAGGTAGTTGACAATGTCAGCGTACCATGGCAGTCCTACAGTTGTCTGGATTGTTTCCACGGATTCTGGTTCATTTATATCTAACTGAGCTAGGTCGCTTCCTATTTGTGCTATCAGCTGTTCATACGGAAAATCATCGTTAATCGGCACTTGTTCGGGTTAATACTCCTTCTATTCTAGATAAATGGTCCGCTACGACGTTCTCAGTACCTTTCTTATCTTTTATTTCTAGATCAAACTCTTGTAAGAGTAAAATCCATCTTAAGAGTCTTGGTTTAGCATCTTTCTTAGTTAATAGATATCGGATAGCAGCATGGTCTGTGTAAATGATTATTTTCGCTCCTACTAGGTAAGAACGGAATTTGTCAAGCGCAAAGACAACTGCTAACAATTCTTTTTCGGTAGTAGCGTAGTTCATCTGGGCAGAATCTAAGGTTCTACTGGCATAGTAAATCGCATGAAGTTTCTTTTCCTTTCTCTGGTCTAGAACTGCGCCTACAGCATAGTCACTCGCATCGCACATGATTTCAAAAGGTAATCTCCAGTCAGGGGGTTGCATGATTGGTGCGGTGATGAGGGTTGTTTTTAGAGTTTCGAATGCTTTAAGACAATCTTCATTGAATATGAACTCAGCGTCTTTCATTATAAACCAGTAAGAGGTTTAGTGATTTCGAGAAATCTTTGATGAATCGTCGGTAAAAACCGGCGTGTCCTAAAAAAGCTTCGTATTTCTCGAACGGTTTTAGGGGGTTGAAGATCTTTTATTACTTCAATCTTAGCTTTATCACTTCAATTCACCTTGTCGGATATTACATGACCTAATACTATTCCTTCGTTGACCATAAAATGACATTTCTCCCAGTTAAGCACGAGATTTACTTTTACACATCTTTCTAACACCATTTCTAAGTTCGATAGGCATCCTTCAAAACTTTGCCCCGCATACAGAGAAGTCGTCCATGAACACTTCCATGATGTTGTCTATAAAATCTGCGAAGATTGACATCATACATCTTTGAAAGGTTGCAGGAGCGTTGCACAATCCAAAGGGAATTCGCCTATAAGCGAACGTTCCATAAGGACATGTGAATGTAGTCTTCTCTTGATCATCAGGATGGATAGGGATTTGGAAAAATCCTGAGTAACCGTCAAGATAACAGAAGTAAGAATGCTTGGCTAATCGTTCTAACATTTGATCTATGAAAGGTAGTGGGAAATGATCTTTTCGAGTGGCTTTGTTTAGTTTACGATAATCTATGCACACTCTATATCCCGTCACTACTCTTTGCGATATCGATTCGCCTTGAGCGTTTTTCACAACAGTGATACCTCCTTTCTTTGGCACTACATGTATTGGACTAACCCATTCACTATCAGAGATTGGATATATTATCCTGGCATCTAATAATTTCTTAACTTCTTCTTTTACTACAGTGCTAAGCGTTGGGTTAATTCTTCTTTGAGATTCTCTGGAGGTTCTGCAATCTTCTTCTAGCAGAATACGATGCATACAAACTGAAGGACATATTCCTTTGAGATCAGATATGTAATATCCTAATGCAGTTGGATATTTCTTCAAGACATCTAAAAGTTTCTTTGTTTCTATAGTTCCTAAACTGGAATTTACTATAACTGGTCTTTTACATTCAACGTCTAAGAATTCGTACCTTAGGTTATGAGGTAAAGTTTTTAATCCTAATGTAGGTTTATCTTTACTTGGCATGGGATCCGGTGTAAGTGCTAAACTTTCGCTTAGACTATCATCCTGATACGGTTTTCGCCAATTATCATCTTCGAAAATCGGAGGGATTTGAATTTTCATTATTTCAGAATAAGTGGTCTCTTTCAGTTCCATTTCTCTTACATATTCGTCAATTACGTCCAATAGATAGCATGTATCCTCTATAGCTGGTGATTGTAAGAATTGTGTTAAAATAAATTCAACTTTCTCTTCACCTACTTCAAAGGTTAGCTTTCCTCTTTTTACGTCTATTATAGCTCCGGCGGTAGCTAAGAATGGTCTTCCTAGTATGATAGGTGTGGTGGAGTCTTCAGAGATGTCCATGATTATAAAATCAGTAGGGATGTAGAATTGTCCTATACGTACTGGGACGTTTTCTAGTATGCCTACAGGATATTTAACAGAGCGATCGGCTAGTTGAACAAACATTTTAGTTGGTCTTAGGTCTCCCACGTCTAGCCTTTTGCAAATCGTTAAGGGCATAACACTGATACTGGCTCCTAAATCGCATAAAGCTTTGTCAATGACGAATTTTCCTATTACACAGGGTATAGAGAAACTTCCTGGATCTTTTAGCTTAGGAGGCATTTTATTCTGAATTATGGCGCTACACTCGGCAGTAAGTGTAACTGTTCCGTTATCCTCTATCTTTTTCTTATTGGATAAGATTTCTTTTAAAAACTTAGCATACGAGGGTATTTGGGTAATTGCTTCTGTAAACGGAATAGTAATATTCAACTGTTTCAGAAGTTCGACAAATTTCTTAAATTGACCCGTCGTCTTGGAATTTATTAATCTTTGAGGGTACGGAATTGGTGGTTTATAGGGTGGTGGAGGCACATAAGGTTGTTCTTTCTCCACTACCTCTCGATTGTCATCTTCCTTTTCTTCTGGATCATTCACCACTTCAGTCGGTTTATCCGGTTTTTGGTACATGGCTGGATTGTCAAGTCTTGGATCGGTAGGTCCGTCAAGTTCCTTGCCACTTCTTAATATTACAGCGTTAGCATGTCCTTTCGGATTAGGTTGAGGTTGTCCAGGGAATACTCCAGCTGGTGCAGCAGTAGGTGCTTGTTGTTGAGCTACTTGTGAAATCTGAGTTTCAAGCATTTTGTTATGTGTAGCTAATGCATCTACTTTGCTCACTAATTGTTTAATCTGCTCACTAGTGTGAATGTTTTGGTTTAAGAAGTCCTTGTTTGTTTGAGATTGGTTAGCTATAAAGTTCTCCATCATCAATTCAAGGTTCGATTTTCTAGGGATATTAGGAGCAGTCTTTTGATATCCTGGTGATGTAGCTGGTGCTTGACCTGGTGCGTAATAAGCATTGTTATTCTTATAGGAGAAGTTCGGATGATTCTTCCAACCTGGGTTGTATGTGTTTGAGTAAGGGTTTCCTTGAGCATAATTCACTTGATCAGTGGGAGTTCCTACCAATAGTTGACAATCAGAAACTTCGTGTCCTGGGACTCCACATAACTCACAGTTAGGTGTCACTGCAGCCACGGTGGCTGTAGGTGTTATGGCCAAGTTATCGATCTTTTAGCTTAGTTGGTCAAACTTCGCATTGACTTGGTCCATACTACTTACTTCGTACATACCTCCCTTTGTTGGTTTCTCAGTTGCGACTCTCTCGCTTCCCCAAAGGTAATGATTTTGAGCCATACTTTCGATAAGTGCATAGGCATCATTATATTCTTTGTCCATCAATGCACCACCCGCAGCAACGTCAATTGTCATTCTTGTATTGTACAAGAGTCCATTATAGAAGGTATGGATGACCATCCATTCTATTAATCCATGATGTGGACAAAGTCTCAGTAGATCCTTATAGCGTTCCCAAGCTTCGAATAATGATTCACTTTCTCTTTGCTTAAATCCGTTGATCTGAGCTCTCAGCATAGCTGTCTTGCTAGGTGGAAAATACCTATTCAAGAAAACTCTCTTAAGTTCTTCCCACGTAGTTACTGAGTTCGAAGGCAGAGATTGAAGCCAAGCTCTTGCTCTGTCTCGAAGCGAAAAAGGAAATAAACGTAGTCTAATAGCTTCTTGGGTAACTCCATTGGCTTTTACGGTATCTGCATATTGCACAAAGATCGAAAGATGAAGATTCGGATCCTCGGTAGGATTTCCGACGAATTGATTTTGTTGCACGGCTGATATCAACGAAGGTTTTAGTTCGAAATCATTTCGGTTGATAGTCGGCGCTGCAATGCTTGAATGCGGTTCAGCTTGCGAAGGATTAGCGTAATACTTGAGTGGATGAGTCTGTTCTTCAGCCATCTCTGTGTCCTTTGATTTTACGACTGGTTTAGGCGGATCTAATTGAAGATCTCGAATATTGTAATTATTTTCGAAATCGAATATACGTCTTCTTACGTGTAAGAAGCGTTCCGATTCAGGGATTAGAGGTTGCAAGTCTTCGCTTTTAGAGCGAGTACTTGGCATACACTCGGAGATTAGATTAAATTAAATAGTTGATACCTTAGTCTAGACAATGCTACCTAAATGCACTAGTAACTAAATTAAGGAATCCCCGGCAACGGCGCCAAAAACTTGATGGGCTAAAGACGTGTCTACTTATGCGTCTAGCGGTATCTTACTGCAAGTGCACAACCTATCGAAGTAATATTTAAGATTATCGATCCACAGGGATTCTATGGTTACTTAGTGCTAGATGAACTTCTAGTTTAGCTAAGGTGAATGGTTTGTCACGATTTTTTGTTGATTTTTAAGACTATTAAAGGCGGAATTATATTTAAGTTTTAATAAAGTAATACTAAGGCGGTCGGTATGTAATTATACTAACTTAGGTGGGTCAATCTAACCTAGGCTTATAAAGGTGTTCACTTAATCTATTCGGTAGAGATTACCAGTTTAAATACCCTCAACTCACACTCTCGTGGTCTTATATCAGATCTTATCCCTAAAGCCCTATGCCTGCTCTCGCTAGCCCATAAGTTTTTAGAGGTAATTTTTGGAAACTAAGTAATTCTAATTTATCTTAAAGCGCTCTCGCTGTGTTTAATTTAAATGCCTAACTTTAGCTATCTGGTTAAAATCTCACACTCTCGTGGTCTTGACCTAACCTAATACTCTTTTCTTACTCTCGTAACGAAAAGGTCTATTTCATTAAAAAGTATCAGCCAGAATGTTTAAGTGATTAATTATTTTTAGCCTATGGTTATATTTTACCGGTTAAGTTTGTTATAACTACATACCGCCCTAAGGTGTTTAGCTACTCATCGATGTTGAACCAGACAGAGACAGAAAATTTAATAATAACGTACTCATGGCAGAAAAATAAATAAACATTATAATTAAATTAAATTTCAATATAATGAAAAACCTGGTTAACAAATATCGAGCAGACTCCTTCTTCCACAGACCGGAAAGCTTGGAGTTGGCGGAAATTGAAAATAAACGAATGCTGAAGGTTTAGAAACAAATACATGTATAACAATTTCCTGATGTTGGAAATTGTTATATGGCGGGTTTGGATACAATAAAAAACGAACTGAAAACTAAAAATAATGCAGGAATAGAAAGGCTGGTTCGTAATACAGTTCGGCAGAGCTTCCGCAGGAATTTGAATAAAAAAATGTTGTGTGTCCTCTTTGTTCATAGAACTTGTACTATTTATAGAATCCTTAATGGGCTGGATTTTTGGTCCTTTGTTGCATGGGCCTTGCTGAATTTGTGGAAGGAATGCAGAACGTGGCAGCAAAATAGGAGAAATGGTCTCACGTAATGCCAATAGGAGAAATGGTTTTCACGTAATGCCTTGACGTAGTCTGAGTCAAAAACCTAATTTTACCCTTGTCACGGTCGTGACAAGGTCTTCACGTTCGTAACTTGTGGTTTTTAAGTGTCACGGTCGTGACCACTCTCTTACGGTCGTGATGGCTCAAATTGGGGTGTCACGGTCGTGACACCCTTGTGACGGCCGTGGCTGCAACAAATTATGCAGTCTTTTGCAGGCTTCTTCACTTCTTCATCTCTTTATGGTTTCTTTTGTTCCTTTTGCTCTTAATTCATGATTTAGCTCCATATAATGATGTACCTGCAAAATGGTAAGAAAAACTCGAGAAATCGAGTGTTAAAACGGTGAATATGCGATAAAACGTTAATGAAACCTATCAATATAATCGATGCGTTTTCTCGTTATCAAACTTCCCCAAACTTAAACCTTTGCTTGTCCTCAAGCAAAATAGTCGGTTGAAAATCGGCGGACAAGATTTTATTCACGCATACTCATAACAAACCGTACGAGGGATCGTTTTGTCGGATAATTCGGTACTTTGATAGAACACTACCGATACACTAATGACACAAGCAACAAGCTATGTCGTCGACTTCCCGTTTAAACGAAACAATCGGCAATTACATTACGATTTCACCTGGAGTTTTTCGATCTTATTTCGCCCGGTTTCATTCTAGCGCAATCACATTAAGCCCTTTGCCTTAGCACGCACGTAGTGGAGTAGCCGGTTAGCGACTTTGATCCTTTTGAGCACGGGGTCTGGTACACGAGTGTGGTAACCCTACATATTTTATCCGATTTGGAGGTTGTGGGGATCGAGCCGTAGCACGCCCTACCGAGTTCAGAACCAGTACCTCTGAACCAACTTGCAATGGACTCCTTCTCATATTTCTCGTTTCTTATATGCGACCGTGTACTTTGGTGCAATTTCTTTTCATTTTGCATCGAGATATGAAGGATCATTATTGATTAGGCATCAAACGCTTATATTCATCGGCTCCCCACGTGGTTTGTGTTCAGACGATGCTGACTGCTAGTATAAACTACTAGGGGTTACTTTTGAACTGAAACTAAAAGTGTACTCGTAATGGTAATCGGGATGGAATTGCTTAAGTAGGGAGTCAAAGATGTCAAGATTGTATTGGTCTTGTTTAATCGTTCTCGGCTTCCTAATTACGATTCCGTAGGTAAGTCGGGTAATGCGAATAATTAAAGATTTTTTCTGGTATAGCTAAATAATCGGGGAAAGTTCGAAATTAAAGAAAATAGCACAAAGATTTGCTCATTTCATTAACTTGCGAAAAGAAATACAACGGAATTGAAAATACAACGAAATGGAAAAGTGCGAAAAAAGGAAAATGCGGAAATGAAAGGTACCTCTCCCACACTATATCATACATTGTCCTCAATGTTGTGATATAAATACGGTAAAAGTACAGTACAACGACAAAAACGAAAAACAAACATAAGCAAACTAAAACTATGGCTGCTGAGGACCGCGGGCTCGGCCTCTGGTGCGGGAGCGGCGTCTGGAAGGAGTCGCTTCAGGATCAGGAATTTGAATAAAAAAATGCTCTGTGTCCTCTTGTTCATAGAACTTGTACTATTTATAGAATCCTTAATGGGCTGGATTTTTGGTCCTTTGTTGCATGGGCCTTGCTGAATTTGTGGAAGGAATGCAGGAACATGGCAGCAAAATAGGAGAAATGGTCTTCACGTAATGCCAATAGGAGAAATGGTTTTCACGTAATGCCTTGACGTAGTCTGAGTCAAAAACCTAATTTTACCCTTGTCACGGTCGTGACAAGGTCTTCACGTTCGTAACTTGTGGTTTTTAAGTGTCACGTCGTGACCACTCTCTTACGGTCGTGATGGCTCAAATTGGGGTGTCACGGTCGTGACACCCTTGTGACGGCCGTGGCTGTAACACCCCCTTCTATACCCCAAATAAATGCATATAAAACACTTAAGCATATACAGATTCATCAGAGTAAAAGTTTTCGAGTAAGGTATAAAAGAAGAATGTCACAACTTGACCAATAAAACACTTGCTCCATAAAATATGTAACATTTTCAATTTAAGCGGAAGATAAAGTCATTTGATCGTTTTTCAAAATATTAATTCAAATGCACATAATCATCAATTCATACCAGAATAATACATCATATCAGTTAGATTACAAAACCACATCAGCTGATACATCGCAATGTATCACAAAAGAATGACTATACTAGTCTAACTACCCGGTGTTACATATCAGAGCAGCAGACTCAAAGAATGAAGACTAACTTCACGAAAGGACTCCAGCATCCTAATCTGCATGCCTCATAGAGCATTATAAAACAGCAGAAGGGTGAGAAATATAACCATAATAATCAAGGCATAAGATTACGTATATATAGGTATCATATAACACATATTCACATTTCTCACCACACTTCATTCTCATAATCATAAATCATATTTTGTTCACATATATCAACATTATGAACATTCACAAGCACATTTGTACAACAACAATATTATGCAATGTGACTCAACATATCCAATGCAACTCATGCAATGCGGTACCGACATTAGTTATCTTTTTCGGTTTTCACTCTAAACCGGGTCCACCCTTCTAGACCGATAACTTGTTATCATTTTTCAGTTTTTACTTTAAACCGGGTCCACCCTTCTAGACCGATAACAACCAAGCCCGTCCCCTAGGCTTCAAACCAACCCTTCTAGGTTTGGGACAAGCCACTAGTTTCCACGAAACTAACGGACATTGCCTCTTGACTGAATGATGCATGTACAATCAACCAATCACAATAAATGCACTTAAGACCGTTCCCGCGTCTTAATCCCATGCATTTGAATAATTCACCCTTCGAGAATTTCATCATGATTGCACATACAACATATATCAAACATTTATCAATGTATTCAGTTCACACATCATCATATTCAACAACAATGCACACATATCACATATGTTCCCATGCATTCATACAACAATCGCATACATATATGCACTCACAATTCATTAGACGATACACATACATTCCTCATTGTATTCCCATGTATCTCTAATTATCACAACAATCAAGGTATTCACATTGCAATACCAATCATACAATTATAAGTTATGCACACATATTCAAAATGTTCTCATGCATACTCATTACATAATTGTATACACATCGAGCATTCGCAAATTCATTAAATAATACACACATAATCACTTGTTATGTTCACATGTATTTATACTTGATGCAATTAACCTTTGAATCACCATTCTAGGATTCACGCCCGTAGGCTACCCACAACACACATTATCGCAACAGGTCATATCTATATTCATATCATAAGGTATCCACCTATGTGAAACAACCAAACCATTTTCACATGATCAACACAGCAAAAGAGAAACGCTGTCAAATTCGCCTTCATTCGCCTGGCGAACCCTCGCAGCGAACCTTCGCCTGGCCTTCGCCTGGCGAACTCTCTCAGCGAACACTCGCTAGGCTTCGCCTGGCGAGACTTCCCAGCGAGCCCAAGTCAGTAGCTACTGACTTCATTCGCCACCATTCGCCAGCACCTTCGCTGGGCGAACCCTCGCTACTCAACTTCGCCTGGCGAACCCACCAGCGAAGTCCACTGGACTTAAATATAATTATTCTCCAACATTCGCTAGGCTTCGCCTGGCGAAGCTTCGCCTTCGCTCGCCTGGCGAGAGCCAGCGAACCTGCGCAGAACAGAACCCTATTCTGTTCCACCTCCACCATCCACCATCATCCAACTTCTCACACAACAAAATCAGTACAAACAGCATCAACACATGTTACCCAACTATTCTACGGCATTATTGCTCAGTTTCAACCGATTAAATCATCATTCTACTGATTAATCCAACATTTTCCCTAATTGGAAAGTGATGGAAACTCTACTAAAACCCTAACCCAACATACATAACATCATACCATGATCAAATAGAAACATTTCTCACCCTTACCTCGATTAATCGGAGCTTTGATGTTGGTTCTTGATGATTTCCACTTTTCCTCTTCTTCTCTTCTCTTTCTCTCCTTCTTCCTTCTTTCCTCTTTCTTTCCAAATGTTTTCTATATTTCTTTTCTTTTCTTTCTCTCTTATATATTCCTTTATTTTCCTTCCTTCCAATTTCCTTCTCAATTCTCTATTAATTCCAATTAATAAAAATAAATTTCCAATATTAATAAAATCCCACTAAATCAATTAATTACTACAATTAATTATTTAATGAAATTTGGGCTGTTACAACCCTCCCCCACTTTAGGAATTTTCGTCCTCGAAAATGTTACCTGATTCAAACAGTTCTGGATAAGACTCCTTCATCCGACTCTCAAGCTCCCAAGTAACATCTCCACCAGCCGGTCCTCCCCAAGCGACCTTCACTAAAGCAATCTCTTTACCTCGAAGCTGCTTCAATTTCCGATCCTCAATCCGCATAGGTGATGTCTCAACAGTCAGGTTATCTCTCACCTGCACATCATCTATTTGGACTACATGAGACGGATCCGCAATGTATTTCCTCAACTGAGATACATGGAATATGTCATGAAGATTAGCAAGCGACGGTGGTAAAGCAACACGATAGGCTACTTCTCCTATCCTTTGCAAAATCTGATAAGGACCAATGAAACGCAGCGACAACTTGCGCGACTTCAGTGCCCTACCAACACCCGTCATCGGAGTGACTCGAAGAAACACATGATCTCCCTCTTGAAATTCAAGTGCCTTCCTCCTCTTGTCATAATAACTCTTCTGGCGACTCTGAGTAATTCTCATCTTCTCTTGAATCATCTTGATCTTATCAGTGGTCTGTTGAACTAACTCAGGTCCAACAACCGAACTCTCTCCGGACTCGAACCAACACAATGGTGTCCTACACCGCCTACCATACAACGCCTCAAATGGTGCCATACCAATACTCGAATGGAAACTGTTGTTGTAGGTAAACTCAATCAAAGGCAAGTAGCTATCCCAAGCTCCTCCTTTTTCCAATACACAAGCTCTCAAAAGATCTTCAAGCGACTGAATCGTCCTCTCCGTCTGACCATCAGTCTGAGGATGATACGCTGAACTCAAACGCAACTTAGTACCCAAAGCACTCTGCAGGCTCTCCCAAAATCTCGAAGTAAACCGCGGATCTCTATCCGAAACAATACTTAACGGAACACCATGCAGACACACAATCCTCTCAATATACAACTTAGCCAACTTCTCCAAAGGGTAATCCATACGCATAGGAATAAAATGAGCAGATTTAGTCAACCTATCCATGATAACCCAAATAGCCTCAAAATTACTCGGCGTCCTCGGCAAACCAGATACGAAATCCATGGAGATACTATCCCATTTCCACTCAGGAATAAACAACGGCTTCATCAACCCCGATGGCTTCTGATGCTCAATCTTTGACTTTTGGCAAGTCAAACAAGAATACACAAATTCCGCGATATCTTTCTTCATACTAGGCCACCAGAATACTTTCCTCAAATCCTGATACATCTTAGTAGCACCCGAATGAATACTCAATCCGCTACGATGTCCTTCCTCAAGGATGCTCTTTTTCAGCTCAACAACATTTGGAACACAAACTCGATCCCGGCATCTCATAATCCCATTCTCATCAATCCGAAAATCACCACCTGGCCTTGGTTGATTAAAGTCAACCGATCAACTAGGCTCAAATCCGATTTCTGTCCTTCTCGAATTTCGTCCAAAACACCACTTGTAAGCTTTAACATACCCAATTAAATCCAAAAGAAGTTCTCTCACATACCAAACTCAAATCCCGAAATTGCTCGACCAATTCCAACTCTTTCACCATCAACGCCGACATATGCAATGATTTCCGACTCAATGCGTCCGCTACTACATTCGCTTACCGGATGGTAGTTCAAGCCAAAATCAAAATCCTTCAAAAGTTCAAGCCATCTTCTTTGTCTTGCATTCAATTCCTTTTGATCAAAAAGATACCTCAAACTCTTGTGGTCACTAAACACTTCAAACCTCGCACCAAACAAATAATGCCTCCAAAGTTTCAACACGAACACAACGGCGGCCAACTCTAAGTCATGCGTCGGATAATTCTTCTCATGCACTTTGAGTTGCCTCGAAGCATAAGCCACAACTTGGTTATTCTGCATCAACACACCTCCTAAACCCATCAAAGAAGCATCACAATACACAACGAATGGTTCTTCCGGATTTGGCAAAATCAAAACAGGAGCTATCGTCAACCTTCGTTTAAGTTCTTGAAAACTCGCCTCACACTTGGCGTCCCAAACAAAGGCTTGACCTTTCCTAGTCAACTGTGTCAACGGCAACGATAACTTAGCAAATCCTTCAATAAACTTCCGATAATAACCGGCTAAACCAAGAAACTTCTGATCTCAAAAACTGACTTCGGAGTCTCCCATTGCGACACCGCTTCAACCTTCGACGGATCAACCGCAACACCATTACTTGAAATCACATGACCCAGGAAACTAACTTCCTTCAACAAAACTCACACTTAGAAGCTTTGCAAACAATTGCTTCTCTCTCAACACCGATAACACAATCTTCAGATGCTCGGCATGCTCTCCTTCGCTCTTCGAATAAACCAAGATGTCGTCGATAAACACCACCACAAACTTATCCAAATACGGATGGAAAATCCTATTCATGTACTCCATAAATACACCTGGTGCATTAGTCACACCAAATGGCATCACGGAATACTCATAGTGTCCATACCTCGTTCGGAAGGCCGTCTTCTAAATATCCTCAGCTTTCACACGGATCTGATGATACCCAGATCTCAAATCAATCTTGCTGAACACGCTTGCACCAACCAACTGATCCATCAGATCATCAATCCTTGGAAGTGGATACTTATTCTTAATAGTCACCTTGTTCAACTGTCTGTAATCCACACAGAGCCTCATAGAACCCTCTTTCTTCTTAACCAATAACACCGGTGCACCCCACGGTGACACACTCGGACGAATAAACTTCTTTTCAAGCAAATCCTCAAGTTGACTCTTCAACTCCTTTAACTCCGAGGCCGACATACGATATGGAGCCATCGATATCGGACTAGTTCCAGGAATCCAATCTATCGAAAACTCCACTTCTCGCTCCGGCGGTAAATCCTTTATCTCATCAGGGAATACTTCCGGAAAATCTCTAACAATGGGCAAACCATCAATCTCTTCACTCTCACCAGTCCTCAAAGTTGCCATAAGCATAAATACCTTAGCCCCATCTTGCACCGATTCTTTCACTTGTTTCCTCGTCATAAACAATTCCCTTTCAACATCCGAGTCGGGAAAAATAACCGTTTTGTTAAAACAGTTAATATACACACGATTGAATTTTAACCAATTCATTCCAAGAATGACATCCAGTTGATCTAAATGAAGACACACTAAATCAATCCCAAAATCTCTCCCGAAAATACTCAACGGGCAATTAAGCAAACATACGGTGTAGTTACCGAACCCATAGCAGGAGTATCAATAACCATACCGCCACCAATCACAGACAACTCAAGATTCAACCTTCTAACACAATCCAGAGAAATAAAAGAATGCGTAGCTCCGGTATCAATTATAGCGATCAAAGGTATACCATTAATAAAACACGTACCTCGGATCAGTCGATCGTCGCTAGCAGTCTCAGATCCAGATAGAGCGAACACTTTCCCGCTCCTTGATTCTTCTTCGGCTTATTACATTTTGTACTAATGTGTCCTTGCTCACCACAATTGTAGCAAGTCACACCCGTACCACTTCTGCACTCAAGAGCCTTGTGGCCTGGCTTGCCACACTTAAAACACGCCTTGTCAACACTTTTGCACTCAGGAGCACGATGTCCCGCTTCACCGCACCTATAACATCTCACCGGAGTAGAAACTCCCCCACTTGGCCTCTTGCCATAACCCATTCTCTGCTTCCCTTTGTCTACAGGAGTCACATAAGGTTTTCCTCTGAATTGACCTTTTCCTTTCTTATCACTTAGGCGCTTGTAGTGGCTAGACCTAGCCCTACTGTCTTCGTCATAAATTCTGCTCTTGTTAACCAACTCAGAAAACCGCCTGATTTCCTGGTATCCAATAGCTTGTCTAATCTCAGGTCTCAAACCGTTCACAAACATGAGGCACTTAGACCTCTCAGCATTACCAGTATTATAGTGAGGACAAAATTTGATCAACTCCTCAAATTTCGCCGCATACTCAGCAACCGTCGAATTACCTTGCCTCAACTCAAGAAATTCGATCTCTTTCTTCCCCCGCACATCCTCTGGAAAGTACTTCTCCAGAAAAGTTTCTCTAAACAAATCCCACGTAATCACAATATCATCTTCCTCAAATCTTTGGCGAGTATTACCCCACCAATCTTCAGCTTCTTCTTCGAGCATATGAGTCCCAACTGCACCTTCTGTGCATCCGAGCAATTCATAACTCGAAAATCTTTTCCACAGCTTTCAACCAAATTTGTGCCTTGTCCGGTTCATGAGTTCCCTTGAAGACCGGAGGGTTATTCTTTTGGAATTTCCCCAAAGCACGGAATCCATCATCAGCATGATTCCCCACATTCACATTGGCCGGAGGATTCTGCCCAATTGCCCCCGCCAATCTCGTCAATGCCTCCGCAATCGCTTCGTTGTTCCTTCCTGCAACCATCTTACTAATTCCAACCACAGAACCACGTAAGAACAACCAATATTGATAATGCAACACACGCACATCAATAACACACAGGAAAACACTCTAACAACTTGGCCGGACGGACCGACCTGCTCTGATACCACCATTGTAACACCCCCTTCTATACCCCAAATAATGCATATAAAACACTTAAGCATATACAGATTCATCAGAGTAAAAGTTTTCGAGTAAGGTATAAAAGAAGAATGTCACAACTTGACCAATAAAACACTTGCTCCATAAAATATGTAACATTTTCAATTTAAGCAGAAGATAAAGTCATTTGATCGTTTTTCAAAATATTAATTCAAATGTACATAAGTCATCCAGAATAATACATCATATCAGTTAGATTACAAAACCACATCAGCTGATACATCGCAATGTATCACAAAAGAATGACTATACTAGTCTAACTACCCGGTGTTACATATCAGAGCAGCAGACTCAAAAGAATGAAGACTAACTTCACGAAAGGACTCCAGCATCCTAATCTGCAATGCCTCATAGAGCATTATAAAACAGCAGAAGGGTGAGAAATATAACCATAATAATCAAGGCATAAGATTACGTATATATAGGTATCATATAACACATATTCACATTTCTCACCACACTTCATTCTCATAATCATAAATCATATTTTGTTCACATATATCAACATTATGAACATTCACAAGCACATTTGTACAACAACAATATTATGCAATGTGACTCAACATATCCAATGCAACTCATGCAATGCGGTACCGACATTAGTTATCTTTTTCGGTTTTCACTCTAAACCGGGTCCACCCTTCTAGACCGATAACTTGTTATCATTTTTCGGTTTTTACTTTAAACCGGGTCCACCCTTCTAGACCAATAACAACCAAGCCCGTCCCCTAGGCTTCAAACCCACCCTTCTAGGTTTGGGACAAGCCACTAGTTTCCACGAAACTAACGGACATTGCCTCTTGACTGAATGATGCATGTACAATCAACCAATCACAATAAATGCACTTAAGACCGTTCCCGCGTCTTAATCCCATGCATTCGAATAATTCACCCCTTCGAGAATTTCATCATGATTGCACATACAACATATATCAAACATTTATCAATGTATTCAGTTCACACATCATCATATTCAACAACAATGCACACATATCACATATGTTCCCATGCATTCATACAACAATCGCATACATATATGCACTCACAATTCATTAGACGATACACATACATTCCTCATTGTATTCCCATGTATCTCTAATTATCACAACAATCAAGGTATTCACATCGCAATACCAATCATACAATTATAAGTTATGCACACATATTCAAAATGTTCTCATGCATACTCATTACATAATTGTATACACATCGAGCATTCGCAAATTCATTAAATAATACACACATAATCACTTGTTATGTTCACATGTATTTATACTTGATGCAATTAACCTTTGAATCACCATTCTAGGATTCACGCCCGTAGGCTACCCACAACACACATTATCGCAACAGGTCATATCTATATTCATATCATAAGGTATCCACCTATGTGAAACAACCAAACCATCTTCACATGATCAGCACAGCAAAAGAGAAACGCTGTCAAATTCGCCTTCATTCGCCTGGCGAACCCTCGCAGCGAACCTTCGCCTGGCCTTCGCCTGGCGAACTCTCTCAGCGAACAACTCGCTAGGCTTCGCCTAGCGAGACTTCCAGCGAGCCCAAGTCAGTAGCTACTGACTTCATTCGCCACCATTCGCCAGCACCTTCGCTGGGCGAACCCTCGCTACTCAACTTCGCCTGGCGAACCCACCAGCGAAGTCCACTGGGACTTAAATATAATTATTCGCCAACACTCGCTAGGCTTCGCCTGGCGAAGCTTCGCCTTCGCTCGCCTGGCGAGAGCCAGCGAACCTGCGCAGAACAGAACCCTATTCTGTTCCACCTCCACCATCCACCATCATCCAACTTCTCACACAACAAAATCAGTACAAACAGCATCAACACATGTTACCCAACTATTCTACGGTATTATTGCTCAGCTTCAACCGATTAAATCATCATTCTACTGATTAATCCAACATTTGCCCTAATTGGAAAGTGATGGAAACTCTACTAAAACCCTAACCCAACATACATAACATCATACCATGATCAAATAGAAACATTTCTCACCCTTACCTCGATTATCGGAGCTTTGATGTTGGTTCTTGATGATTTCCACTTTTCCTCTTCTTCTCTTCTCTTTCTCTCCTTTCTTCTTCTTTCCTCTTTCTTTCCAAATGTTTTCTATATTTCTTTTCTTTTCTTTCTCTCTTATATATTCCTTTATTTTCCTTCCTTCCAATTTCCTTCTCAATTCTCTATTAATTCCAATTAATAAAAATAAATTTCCAATATTAATAAAATCCCACTAAATCAATTAATTACTACAATTAATTATTTAATGAAATTTGGGCTGTTACAGTGGCTGCAACAAATTATGCAGTCTTTTGCAGGCTTCTTCACTTCTTCATCTCTTTATGGTTTCTTTTGTTCCTTTTGCTCTTAATTCATGATTTAGCTCCATATAATGATGTACCTGCAAAATGGTAAGAAAAACTCGAGAAATCGAGTGTTAAAACGGTGAATATGCGATAAAACGTTAATGAAACCTAGCAATATAATCGATGCGTTTTCTCGTTATCAACACCATCATTCATTTTAATTAAATTAGATATTAAACGAGTTCACACTCTAACACCATATATAATCACATCCCAACACTCGGGGAATACACGATCCTACTGATCACTACACACATATACATCAACTAATTTCCCATCAGTCGTTATTACGGGAAACATGTACTATCACCGAGTACACCAGTTAATTCCACAGTCATCATTCTTACAGTGCATCAAGGCCAAACTGTACCTATCATCTCAACTCAGATCCTCAGTCTATTCTAGCACCAATCTTGCACATTACCGTAACCAATAGGCTTCTAATTCCTATTCCCAAAATCATCACCTACACACTTTATCGATACCTCAAAAGCCATACAGAATTTTCCCTAAAACTGTAAAACACCCTATATGCCCTATATGCCAAATCATCCCAAAACACCAATAAACATTATACTTACCAATTATCCTATACTTCCTACTCTAGAACCAACATTACAGTACATTACCGACACTTCAGAGTCACTCTGAATCTCACCAAGGTCCTATCCATAGTCATTAACGACACTATAGGGAAACAACACATAATTTTCCCCAAAGCTATAATCATGGTCATTACCCACACTACAGTAACAACACAGAATCTCGCCAAAACTCTATTTATATTTACTATCAACACTGCAGTAACAACATATAATCTTCCCCAAAGCTATAATCATGGTCATTACCCACACTACAGTAACAACACAGAATCTCACCAAAACTCTATTTATATTTACTATCAACACTGCAGTAACAACATATAACTTCACTAACATCACCATAATATATATACACCAAATTCACCAATACCAATCAACAATTCATCAATATCAAGCATCAATTTAGCATTAGCAACAACAATAACAAGCATGCCAATATAAAACTTCATAGATCGGAATTTTCCTACGGGGTTAAGGACTCCCCTCTACCCTATACATGTATATACCATCCCAATCAAGTTTCTCCCCCTTACCTTGTTAATCGGTTGATCGATGAAAGAACCCTCCAAGGTTTGGCCAATTCTGATTTTCCCCTGTATCCTTCGTTCTTTGCTCCCTTTTCCGTTCCCTTTTTCGTTCTCTCCTTTCTATCGTTCTTTTTCCACTTTCTCTAACTTCTCACAATGTATCGTAAAACTACTAATCCCTCACGTTTCTATTTTAATTCTCTAATCCCAATAATAATAATAACTTAATAATAATAATAATAAATAATAATAATAATAATAATAGTAATAATAATCCTATTATTATCTCACCAAAATAATAATAATGTTAATAACTTAATAAAATAATAATAATAATAATAATAGTAATAATAATCCTATTATTATCTCACCAAAATAATAATAATGTTAATAACGATAGTAACTATAATAAATATAATAATAATAATAATAATCCCACCAATATCAATATTATGCACTATATTATTATATTCACCAAAACACCACCAATAATCCTCCCATATCAGGGACACCCACCAATAATAATATTCATACCGATGATAATAATAATAATAATAATAATAATAATAATAATAATAATAATAATAATAATAATAATAATAATAATAATAATAATAATACCACCAATATTACTATTAACTATTATATTATTATCTCCACACCACCAATGATCCTTATATATCAAGGATACTCACCAATCACATACCAACACACCCCACCTAAGGGCACACCAACATAAAATAATTAAATTAACACCAAAATGACTAAATAAATAAATGGGTGTTACACTTTCGGGCAGGATTGCCAGATGGCAAATGGTGTTAACGGAATATGATATTCAGTACGTCTCCCAGAAGGCCATTAAGGGAAGCGTATTGTCTGATTACCTTGCTGAGCAGCCGATCGAGGATTACCAGCCGATGAAGTTTGAATTCCCTGACGAGGATATTATGTTTCTCAAAGCGAAGGATTGCGATGAGCCATTTCCCGGTGAGGGGCCAGATAGGAAATCTCAGTGGAAGTTGATATTCGACAGAGCGGTTAATTCCTATGGAAGTGGTATCGGGGCTATCATCACGACTCCCTCACGGATCCCACATCCGGTTTACTGCGAGACTGACGTTTCAGTTACCAACAATGAGGCGGAGTATGAAGCATGTATTATGGGTCTAGAAGAGGCAATTGATTTGAGAATCAAGAATCTAGACGTATATGGTGACTCAGCACTTGTAATCAACCAAATTAAAGAGGAGTGGGAGACCCGTCAAGCGAATTTGGTGCCATACATGAATTATGCCAGGAGGCTACTTCCGTTTTTTCGATCGAGTGGAACTCCATCATGTTCCCAGGGCTGAAAATCAGATGGCTGATGCCTTAGCCACGTTGGCTTCAATGTATAAGGTCAATTTTTGGAATGAGGCTCCAAGAATTGTGCTTTCGCGTCTTGACAGACCGGCGTTTGTCTTTGCAATCGAGGATGTCGCCGACGGCAAGCCATGGTTCCACGACATCCAGACCTTCCTTATGACTAAGGAGTATCCTGCGGGTGCGTCAACCCAGGATAAGAAGACTCTGAGGAGGCTGTCTGGAAACTTTTATCTCAATCCTGATGGAGTGTTGTATAAGAGAAACCACGATCTCGTGCTACTCAGATGTGTAGATGAGAAAGAGGCAAGTATGCTCATGGAAGAAGTCCATGAGGGCATATTTGGTACGCACGCCGGCGGGCATGCCATGACGAGAAAGATCCTGAGAGCAGGATATTACTGGCTGACTATGGAGTCGGATTGCTTCAGATTCGCGAAGAAATGTCATAAATGCCAGATTTATGCTGATAAAGTTCATGTGCCGCCGTGCCCATTGAATGTCATGTCCTCCCCTTGGCCGTTCTCCATGTGGGGCATCGACATGATAGGCAAGATCGAGCCCACTGCATCCAATGGTCATCGTTTCATTCTGGTAGCTATCGACTACTTTACCAAATGGGTGGAGGCGGCCTCGTACACTAATGTGACCAAGCAGGTGGTAGCTAAATTCATAAAGAGGGACATCATCTGTCGTTACGGAGTTCCCGAGCGGATCATTACTGATAATGGTTCGAATTTGAATAACAAGATGATGAAGGAGCTGTGCCAGAGCTTCAAGATTGAACACCACAAGTCATCTCCTTACCGGCCGAAGATGAATGTCGCCCTCGAAGCCGCCAACAAGAACATAAAGAAGATTGTTCAGAAGATGGTTGTGACGTACAAAGATTGGCACGAGATGCTGCCGTTTGCCTTGCACGGTTATCGTACGACAGTGCGTACGTCGACCGGGGCAACTCCTTTCTCCTTGGTGTACGATATGGAAGTTGTCCTACCGTTAGAAGTGGAGATCCCTTCTTTGCGAGTGTTGGTTGATGTGAAACTCGACGAGGCAGAATGGATTACGAATCGTTTGAACCAACTCAGCCTGATAGACGAGAAGAGGTTAGAATCGATTGCATTTGGTCGTCTGTACCAAAGCCGAATGAAGAAAGCTTATGATAAGAAGGTGCGTCCTAGAAGCTTTCAGACGAGTGATCTCGTCCTGAAGAAGATTCTTCCGCCACACTCCGATCACCGGGGCAAGTGGACTCCGAAATTACGAAGGGCCGTATGTCGTCAGCAAGGTTTTCTCGGGAGGAGCTTTGTTGTTATCCACGATGGATGGTGAAGATCTTGCATCCCCGGTGAACGCGGACGCAGTTAAAAAATACTTTGCTTGAAAGCGACCCGCTGGACAAAAAAGAAAGAGTCCAGGCAAAAAAGGGGCATCCCGGCGAACTAAAAACAGAATAAAAGGTTCGGGAAAAAATTAGGGATATATTGAAAAAATGTACACCCGCGAAGTCGAAAACCTACACTGGGCGGCTTCGGCAAAAAGGGTATCCCGGTGAACTAAAAACCCGTAAAGGGCGGTTCACGCAAAAGTTAGGGATTTGAATAAGCAAATGACTGCGTTCCGCGTGTGGACTTTCATTGTTTAGTGGTTTGGAGGACCTGAGGGCCGTTTGTCTGAATCAATCTCTTCCGAAGCTGAAGCGTCGGAGAAGTATCGAAGTCGAGTGGGTCTTAGAGGGATCAACTCATGGTGTTCGTCTACGCCTCGTTGCCGACATTTGTATATACTGATGTATATTTATGTTTTATTTTTGCGCGGCTTCCTCATTCCAGGAGCTTGCCTCTGTTGTAAAACATTTTTTGCCCATTCAGGGGTTCACCATCAATAAGATGCATGTTATTCAGCAATTCTGTTTGCCTATTTAGCATTTATCTGTTTTGTTTGCGAAAGAAAACGCCGATGTTTTTGATAAAATGCGCATACATAAACTTACGGGCCTAGGCCCATTGATTGTTGAAACAATTAATTACCTGAATATTGTCACGAGATAATAACCTCGATAGGCCCCTTTGAGGAGGGTATCTTGTCTGTTTGTTTGTGTTGTTGCAGGTGTAGCACCTTCCAGACGGTGCGCCGTGCGCATCCCCGAAGCAGGGCGAGTCCTCCTTCTCCAGCAGAGTTCAGTAGTCTCTCCTCCGCAGAGTCTGAATGCGAGGCCGTGAGCATTGATATGTCTCCCCAGGCAGAGAGGATTCTCTTCCCCAAGCAGATGCATCCTGAAGGAGCGTCGCCTCCTC
>OZ012741.1:352413702-352453120 GCA_963859935.3 Lathyrus sativus
CTTTGCTTGTTTTCTTTCCTTGATCTTTAAGGTACAAATGCAAGGCTACTCCAAACCTCAATACAAAATCAGATTTTCTCAAACACTTCACACATTGAGGAGGAGATCTATATCTCAGGGGGAGAAACTTGTCAAAAAGAACATCACAATAAAAGAGAATGCTATGTCATCATCAAAAAGGGGGAGAATGTGAAATCAAGTTTCTCAAGATCAACTTATATCTTGATGAAGACAAACCACTTGACAAGAAGGAAGAGATGTTCATTCATTTTCAAGACATCATGTTAAAGCAAAGAATCAGGACAAAGACATGATATGAAGAATAATCTCATTGGAAGGTATAATGAAAATCTTCATCAAGTATTTAAGTCCTAGTTGCTCAAATAATCAAAAAAAATCATTGCATTACATGATCACACTTTCACAAGCTTTTGTTAGCAATATTTTTCTAAGTTTTTGCCAGAGCAATCGATTGCACTCTTTGGAGCAATTGATTGCATGATCAAAATTTTCCTTTATGTTGGCTACTGTTTTTTGGTGCAATCGATTGCATACGTGAAAAATCTTCTTGTTTTTGCCACTGCTTTTTGTGCAATCGATTGGTGCTTTTCATGCAATCAATTGCTCAGTTCAAAAATTCCATTTTCAAGTGTTTTTTTTCTGAGTGTGCAATTGATTGGTCCTGTGTGTGTAATCGATTGCTCACTGAACGTTTTTGAAAAATTGTTCTGAAAAATTGCACCTCTTCAACCATTCTTTTCTGAATTATATCCATTGAATCATGGCAATTGTTCATTATATTTTCTGAAGTTTTGCATGATAATTTAAAGGGGTGCTTGTGACATATAAATACCTAAACTTTCATTTTTCAAAAACACCTCTTTCAAAATCTTTGCTAAAATCTTCATCTTTCCACATATTAAGTCAAGTCATTTTTCATAAGAATTTTCTGCATATTTTTATATCATTTGAAAGAAAATTCTTGAGCAACAAAGTCTTAAATAGTTGTGGAAATTATCATTGAAAGAGAAGATCAATCATAGGATTGATAACTTTGTATACACAGATTTCAAACTCATTGTAAATCAAAGATTATATCTATTCCCCTTGTTATTCAGGATTATTGAAAGCAAGTGTGTGAATTGAAGAGGATTGTTCTTCTTGCACTTAGTGTTTAGATTTTAAAGGTTTTAAGAGCCTTTAATCTACCTATAGGTTAGATAGTAAGCTCTACACTCATTCTAACTATAGTGAAATCTCTTTCGGTGTGAAAGGGGACTGGATGTACCTTCGGATTATGGAGGGAACCAGGATACTTCTTCGTGTCATTTACCTTCTGCACTTTATTGCTTTCATAACCTCTTCATATCTCAAGAAAAGGAATAACCTCATTCGATAAAAACCAGAAAATTTTAAAGAACTAATTCACCCCCCTCTTAGGTGCAACTCAGACTATCGCGGAGGGTTAACAATAGTAGGAATGTTATTGCCTTGTGGAACAGTGCCACCAACAAGTGGAGGAATAACACCAACTCCTCTAAGTAAAACATCATCTTCATCAACCCGTGCTATCATAGGTTGGACCAGAGTCCTTAATCGTTCTTGTCCATTAGCCACATTATACATTAACTCCATGAATTGAGTCATGCGTGTTCTAGCTTCCTAAATCTCGGCCTGAACTTGATTCATGATCCTTTGTTGATTCCCTCGAGTTGAATATCTGTGGAAATCGGATTCTGCAATCCTGTCAAATGATAAAGAAAACCAAGCAGAGATAAGAGTAAAGCCACTGAGAACACCTGTTATGAAAATGGGTATGTGTCGCAAATGCGAAAAACACCGGCAGAAACAAACAGAGGAGTCGCCACCAAACGTTATTTATCCCAATGCATGGAAAGGAAACGATCGAAGAAAACTTGTAGAATGGGAAAATACAAGGTCATCGCAACCAAATCTTGGGTTCCGGAGTCGGTTACCCAAGGGGAAGGTATGAGCATCCCTCACGTCTGTTGTAGTCAACAGGATCCATGGTTGTTGCCTAAACTATTGCAATAAAAGAGAACCTTGAGCCATTGAAACACCTTGATCCCATGTCTCGAGGACCAATGCCATGATATGCAGAAATGAAAAAATGTAAAGAAACATAAGCCAGTTACAGTTAAAATAACAAGGCATATTTTGGGGTGCTACAGCTACCCCTATTCAATCAACTTGAACCTGAAAGGGTGATAGTAATGAATTTCAAACAATCAAGGTGTACGGAGATTGAATACCAAGAGAACCTGGAAATTTGCAATCTGCGGGGATGAAAATAGCGAATACCAACCAAAATTTGGGATGCTATTCGCAAAGGATAATATTCTAAGATGAACAAAGAACACAAACCAAAAGTTGGTATGAAAACCAACGGATACCAACCAAGAGTTGGGATTACGGGAATGCCGATCAAAGCCGACCCTCTGGAGACAAAATCAACCCAAGATACCAACCAAAAGTTGGGATAGAACCAAAGGCATACATAGAGTAAAATCAACGGACTTATAACCAGAAGAGAATATAACTCTGCTGGGAAAGAAGAGAAGCCTAAGGCAAACAAAAACTTGGGATAACAAGAATAGGTGTCAACCAAGAGTTGGAATAACAAATAGAGTGCCAAACAAAAATTGGAATAAAGGTTACTCCATGGGGAACAAACAACCAAGAATACCAACCAAAAGTTGGGATAAAAGCTACTAACCAAAAGTTAGAATCACCGGAATGCCGACCGAAGGTGATCATGTGGGGAAAGATACCAACCAAAAGTTGGGATAGAGGAAAAAATTCCAAGAAAACGGTGACTTCACTGGAGAGGGAACCAACCAAAAGTTGGAACGAAACCAAGATTACCAACCAAAAGTTGGAATGAAAGCAAAGGCTACCAACCAAATGTTGGAATCACCGGAACACTAAACAAAATTGAATCCACAAACAAAGAGTATCAACCAAAAGTTAGAATCGCCCACAAGACATACCAATCACGAGTTGAGATATAAGGCTACTAACCAAAAGTTAGGATTGTCAGAATGCTGATCGAATGCAAACCCTACGAGGAAAGATACCAACCCCCCAATAGTTGAACCCACAAAGGAAGAATACCAACCAAAAGTTGGGATATGGGGCTACTGACCAAAAGTCAGAATCACCGGAATGCCGACCGAAGGTGAACACTACAAAATGAAGACTACCAACCAAAAGTTGGGATGGTCCACAAGAAATACCAACCAAAAGTTTGGATACAAGACTGCTGACCAAAAGTCAGGATCACCGGAACGCTGGCCGAAGGCGAACTCTGCAAAATGAAGACCACCAACCAAAAGTTGGGATAACGACTTCGCAGGGGAGAAAATACCAACTAAAAAATGGGATAAAGTTGGAGACTACCAACCAAAAGTTGGAATAATCAACATAAGAGGTACTAACCAAACGTTATAATAACCACAAGGGATACCTTGGCAACCAAAAGTTAGAATAACAAAAGGACTACCAACCAAAAGTTGGAATAACATCCAAGATAGACAAGAAGTAGAATCAGCCGACTTACAACCTGAAAAGAACACTCTGCTAGGGGAAAGAGAGGTTTAAATAAACGACTCTGCTAGGGAGACCCAAGTAAGATGAACACATCCATCAATGATTTCTACTCAGGATAAAAGTGACTCAAAATCTCCTGAATCATGCCATTATCTGCTGAGGAGACACCTGACAACAAAGATATCAACCCTGGCTTATGCTTCCGATGCACATGTTTGAATATGGCGTAATGCTCCATACGAACTAGAAATGATATGCATTTGGGAGGATGTAATGCAAAACAAACAACAAGCAATAGAATGTTCTATATGTGAAATGGCTACCTCGATTATCATTCCTGACACCTATCGTTCAAGTAAATCCATTTTTCCAGTATGCTTTGTAAAGCCTTATGTTTTCACCTGTAATGTTTATCAAAATACCAGACGTTTTTTCAAACAAAACAGTAAAAGTAAAAATAGAAAAGCAAAGTTCTTTGAGTGAAATGAATACTTTATTGATGAAAGGCCTGTAAATAGGCAAGTTACAATTTGGATGCAATTCCTAAAAACAGGTAATTGCGCAAAAAGTAAAAAAGAATATATGAATGTCGGCAATGCCGGAACAAATATCCATCATGTGTCGATTCAGCTATGACCTGTATGTATTCCATATTCACAAATGCTTCGCCTTCTAAAAAGACTGATTGGAATGATTCCTTCCTTCCGAATAACTGTATATCAAAATGAATCACAGATCGAATGCAGACCGTAGCCGTTTCCTTTTAGATCCCTAACTTTTTCCTGGATCTCCCTTTCGGGTTTTCAATCCACCGGGATACCCATTTTTTTCAAAGTTGCCTTTCAAGGTTTTCAACTTTGCGGGTTTATTCTTTTTCTTTCTTTTATCCCTATTTTTTTCCCGAACCTCTTCTTTTTATGGTTCACCGGGATGCCCTTTTTTTCCTGGAATTTTCTTTTTTGTTGTACATTGGGTCACTTTTAAGAAAAGTATTTTTTGACTACGTCTACATTCACAAAGGACGTAAAGTCTTTTCCATCCATAGCTGATACTAATAAGGCTCCACCATAGAAAATCTTTCTTACCACGTACGAACCTTCATAGTTTGGAGTCCATTTGCCCCTATGATCGGTCTGAGGAGGAAGGATCCTTTTTAAAACCAAGTCACCTGTCTGGAAGCACCGAGGACACACTTTTTGATCAAAGCTTTCTCCATCCAGCTTTGGTTTAACCGGCCATGAGCAATGGCTGCCAATCTGTTCTTGTCGATAAGACTCAACTGATTCAACCTAGCTTGCACCCATTCAGCTTCGTCAAGCTTCACATCAATCAAAACTCTCAAAGAAGGAATCTCAACTTCTAATGGTAGGGCTTCCTTCTTACCGTACACTAGTGAGAAAGAAGTTTCCCTGATTGATGTGCGCACTGAAGTACGATAACCGGGTAAAGAAAATGGCAACATCTTGTGCCAATCTTTGTAGGTTACAACCATCTTCTGCACAATCTTCTTGATGTTCTTATTTGCTGCCTCAACTACACCATTCAACTTCTGACGATATGGAAAAGAATTGTGATGTTCAATCTTAAAACTCTGGAACAGTTCCTTCATCGTCTTGTTATTCAAATTCGAACAATTACCAGTAATGATTCGCTCCGGGATTCCATAGCGACAGATGACGTCCTTCTTTATGAATCGGACAACCACTTATTTCATGACATTAGCAAAGGAGTCTGCTTCCACCCACTTGGTAAAGTAATCAATGGCAACTAGAATGAAACGATGCCCATTGGAAATAGTCGCCTTAATCTTTCCAATCATTATCAATGCCCCACATAGCAAAGGGCCAAGGAGACATCAACACGTTTAGAGGGGTTGGTGGCACATGCACCTTATCAGCATAAATCTGGAATTTATGGAATTTCCTGGCGTATTTGAAGCAATCAGATTCCATAGTCATCCAATAATACCCAACTCTCAACAATTTTCTGGCCATTGCATATCCACTAGCGTGGGCACCAAAAGAACCCTGGTGACTTCTTCCATCAACAGGCCTGCTTCGTGTTCGTCAATACAACGCAACAAGACCATGTCAAAAGTTTCTCCTGTACAACACATCATCCATGTTCAGATAGAAATTTCGCACAAGCCTCCTCAGAGTCTTCTTATCTTTACCAGATTCCCTCAGTGGGTACTTCTGATTTTTGATAAAGTTCCTGATATCATGATACCATGGCTTACCATCTGATGCCTTTTCCACTGCAAACACGAGCGCAGGTCTACCAAGACACATGATGGTGATTGCTGGAGCTTCATTCCAGAAATTCACTTTGTACATTGATGCTGGCGTGGCCAACGCGTCCTCCATCTAATTCTCAGCCCTAAGCACTTGATGAAACTCAATTCTATTAATGAAAGGCAGGAATATTCTTGCATAATTCTTGTATGGCACTAGGTTAGCCTGATGAGTTTCCCATTCTCCTTTAATCTGATTAACAACCAGTACTGAATCACCGTATACATCAAGATTCTTGATCCTTAGATCAATGGCCTCTTCCAAACCCATAATGCACGCTTCATATTCTGCTTCAATATTGGTGCAAGAGAATGTCAACCGGACAGTGAACGGTATGTGAGAACCGTGAGGAGTTGTAATGATCTTCCTGATTCCGTTGCCATATGAATTAACAACACCGTCGAAAACCAACTTCCACTGAGATCCAATCTCAGAACCCTAGTCAGGCAAAGGCTCATCACAATCCTTCATCTTTAGAAACATAATGTCTTCATTTGGAAATTCAAACTTCATCAGCTGATAGTCTTCAATTGGTTGTTCAATAATATATTCTGATAGAACACTTCCCTTAATGGATTTTTGGGAAACATACTGAATATCATACTCTATTAAATTCATTTGCCATCTGGAAATCCTTCCGGAGAGTGCTTGCTTTTCAAATACGTACTTGACCAGATCCATCTTTGAAATCAAGAGGGTTTTATGGTTTAACATGTACTGTCTCAAACGTTTAGCCGCCCAAGTGAGTGCACAACATGTTTTTTCTAGCATCGAGTACCTCGACTCGCAATCAGTGAACTTCTTACTCAGGTAGTAAATAGCATGCTCTTTTCTACCTGTCTCGTCCTGTTGACTGATCACACCTCCATTGAATTCTCAAGAACCATTAGGTACATGATCAGATGTCTCCCTGCTACTAGAGGCATCAGTATTGAAGGTTCCTCCAAATATTATTTTATTTTTTCAAACGCATTTTGGAAATTTTTGTTCCACCTGACCGCTTGATTTTTTTAATAGTTTAAATATTGGTTCACATGTGGCTGTAAGATGAGATATAAACCTTACAATGCAGTTCAATCTCCCTATGAAACCACGAACCTCTTTTTCTGTTCTCGACTCAGGAATTTCTTGTATAGCTTTTATTTTGGCAGGATCTGCCTCAATACCCCTTTCACTGATAATGAACCCCATTAGCTTTCCAGATCTCACCCCGAAGGTGCACTTATTAGGATTCAGCCTCAACTTGAATTTCCTCAGTCTTTCAAACAACTTCAGAAGATTGACCAAATGTCTATCCTCCGTCTGTAATTTTGCAATCATGTCATCAACATAGACTTCAATCTCTTGATGAATCATATCATGAAAGAGAGTCAACATCGCCCCCTGATAGGTTTCCCCAACATTTTTCAATCCAAAGGACATCACCTTATAGCCAAAAGTTACCCACAGTGTAATGAAAGTAGTTTTCTCCATGTCTTCTAGGGCCATCTTGATTTCGTTATACCCAGAGAAGCCATCCATTAAGGAAAATACAAAATATTGAGCAGCGTTATCAACCAACACGTCAGTGTGGGGAGCGGGAAATCGTCTTTCGACCTCTCTCTATTTAGATATCTATAATCAACACACATTATGACCTTTCCATCTTTCTTAGGCACATGGACAATTTTAGCGACCCACGGAGGATAATTTGTGACAGCAAGAAAACCAGTGTTCAACTGCTTCTGAACCTCTTCCTTAATCTTGACAGCCATATCAGGCATCGTCCTTCTCAACTTCTACTTTACTGGCGGGCATTCTTCTCTAAGAGGTATCCTTATACTTACGAAGCATCTCAACTAATCTTTTCTTGACACTGTCTTCCAAGGCAGCCCCAATTCTGACTTCTTTCTTATCGTTTTCGGTACCCAGATTGATAACTTCAATTTTCTCCTGATGAGGCACAATGACCCTTTCCTCCTACTTCAGAAGCCTGGCTAACTCTTAGGGTAGTTCACCGTCTTCGTCAGTCTCTTCTTCAACTTGATAAATGGAATTATCAAAGTCATACTGAGCCATAGCTGAATCAGAATCGATGGTATCTGAGATAAAAGACCTGCATGAGTGGTGTTTATGTTTATTATGAAATGCAACAAACAAAACACATTGCCATATTTTTGTTAATAAAATGCAAAAGCAACAAAAAGGAAAAAACAGGGATCACAATATTTGAATGCAAAAAACGTCATTTACTTACGATAAAGTGCAAATAACAAAAGGTCCCACAGATGGGTCGCTACATCTTGGGAAGAACACATGACTGAACATAATCAAAATAGAGAGGATTACTCTTCAGTGGTGACATGAATGACTTCCTCGGTTATCCAATTGCACAGCTTTTGGCCGAGAATACAAGAACGAATCCAAGCATCCATATCGCAGCCGCTATCACCTTCATCGTCTCTGTTGCGGTGAAAATTGGATATCAAGCTATTAACTTGAATCTTAATTCTTTTTACAACCATACTTTATTTTATCCAAAGGAAAGGTCTAAAGAAAGAAAAACCTTTTTCGCGATGTAACGACAATGCTTAAGAGATTCGGGGATCGGGGGTTGGTTATACCTAGGGAAGGTGTTAGCACCCTAAGCATCTGTAGTACTCTACAGGAACCTTTTGTTTGATTGCTTGCTCAGTTTGTGATATGTACTATGGATTGGGATTGGGAAAAGATATGAGTTGAAACCTAAAGTTATATACACTAAGTTTGCTTGCAAAGACGTCGCATCTTCTGCCTACGTATCCTAACTAGGATAGAATCAGAGCAATCGTAGTTCACCTCACAAGGGATAAAGAACACTTGATTATGATCAAGGTTCACGGGGGAACAAACATGACAATGTTTGTGTGGAGTTTGACAAAACTACCTAATCTAAGTTGTAATATTCAAAAAGGGGAAGTAAGAAATCATGATGACGATTCTTACACAGAGTTGACAAACTCTTTCCTAGGGTCCTAGTTGAAGAATACTCCTAGTACAGGTGGGTATTTTAGACTTAAAGTAAAGTCTAAGGGTTTCTAATCTAGGGTTAAATTGACTTAACAAGTTCAAGAGAGGAATAAGGGATGTATCCATGACATGAGGGTCAAATGGACAGACTTTTCCTTTGGAAGTAGACAAGGGAGGCAACAGGATGAAAGCTAACAAGCTTCATCACTTGGGGAAAGAAAACAACAAGAAAATGAACAACATGATAAAGGCATATTCATGGTGACAACCATTAAATAAACATGTGGAATGATAAAGATGAAAGTGCATTGGTGACAATCAACGCAGATGTATTAACAGGAACTGTGACGACAAATCGAGTTCAATTACATTCAACAGAGGGAACAAAATAAACATGGTGACAACCAAAAATAAGATCCTAGCATGTTAAATAACATATAAGGATATGAATACAAGCAAGTATCACAAACAAATTCAAGTATAACCAAAGAAAAATTCATCTACACATGCGTAAACGAACGTAAAATGCACTTAACTTGCACGAAGTCAAAAGAGATGAAACATTTGTCAAACATGAAAATAAAAAATATGACATGAAATTACACATTAATATGAACATAATGAAAAAAGAACGGGTGAAAAACGATTAAAATTGAGAGAGATATGGATTTTTGAAAATGGGGTGAAAAATGCCAAAAAATAACAAAAGAGTTGCCCTCCTCAGGGGTCGAACTCAGGTACAAGGCGTGCAAGGCGTTTTTGGCATAATGGTCTTAGCACTGGGGTGGCTATACATCGGTTTGTATATGCCACCCCTTAAACATATAAGGGTAAAATGCAATGCAAGCTGGACAGATCCAAGGCAAAACAAGTGATTTTTCAAAATACGTTTTGATACGCAACTCACTCAATACTTATCCAAATGAGATGAAATTTATATCAATCTTGATTAGAAAAATATGAGGATCATGATGGTGATGTTAATTTTCTGAGATTCTTCCTCTACTTAAAAATTCGATGGTAGTTGCTTCTTAACACTTGAAAATGCATTTTGAAATCTAAAACACAAACCAACTGTTATTTCAACTAAATGAAAGTATGAACATATTATACATGATGCATTTAGTGAATTCCAATATTTAGTTTGGATCAAAACACAACATAATGGATGAAGGTATGGTCATGCTAGTATAATGTTTGAGAAATGCATTTTGAAGTGACACACTCATGATAGCCAGCTTTGAATTAAAATAATCACATCCACACAACATATGAGTGACAAGGACTAAGTTCATGCAAGAGTTAAGGCTCAACTTATGCTGTGGTGAAAAATGATATGTGAGTTGTAATTTTGTACTAAAAGATGCATTTTAAAATCCAAAACATAAACCAACTGTTGTAATACTCAAATGAGGGTTTGAACATTTTAAGAATGATGTATTTGAGGTATTCCAACAGTTGATTTGGATCAAAACACAACAGAACAAATACTGGTATGATCATGCAAGTATGAGGTTTTGAAATGCATTTTGAAGTATGGATCATGCACCAGTCAGTTTCCAAACATTGTGAATATGTACACTCAATGCAAACATGATAGTGAATATGTTCAGTCCATTATTTTGGCTTAAGACAGTCTGTAATGAGAAATGAGGTGTGAGTTACAAAATGATGCTTTGAAAATGCACATTTGAATCCAATGACCAAAACAAATGCCTTTGACAATTATTGATTGTTTGTGCAAGTTTGAAATGTGTTTTAGATGAGATTTCAACACAAAATATCAATCAAAAACCAAGTGAGCAAAATAGTGTGTGTGAGTTGAAATGAAAAGTGTGAATTGGCAATGACCAAAAACTTAAATTTGACAAAGACCAAGTATGCTTAAACTGACAAAATTAGGCTCCAAGTATAATTACTGATATAAACAAATGGACCCTATCTTGACAATGCCAAAAGTCAAAAAAATGAGTCCTTACTGCAAACTCACAATTTAAAACAGCAGCCCTTAGGTGGAAATTTCAAGACAGTTGGCAAAATGCACTAACAGGTCCTTGCAATCCTGCAGACCAAGGTTTCAATAGGAACTTGCAGCAACAGCCCATGAGCCAAGTCCAAATGCAATGGGCTGAGGTCTTCTTCACATCCTAAATAACAACCCTCTCTTAAAATAGAAAATAGATGTAGGGCCACCTATCCTACATGTGTTTAGCAACTGTTGCTAACAAGCCTACCTAAAACTGATGTGATATCTGTGAAATGTGAAACATGGTTTGTCATTGTAAGCATGAGTTCATACAGTCCTAATTTACATCAGTCATACATCATCCACTACTTAATCAAGAGATTTGCATCTCAACTTTAGGGCATCAACCAGCTAGGGACCAAAACTGGAGTACAACTGTAAAGTATGGGAATTGAGGTGCAGTTTGGGGGTTATGATCCAATCCAAGGTACATCAAGTTGTTCCATAACACAAGTCCAATTTGTTACCAAATACCACAACAGTCTTAAAGTTTTACTACTAACATAGATTTTAAGAAATAGGACAATGCTCAAACAAACAAAACAACCCTACAGGCAGCAGGTGGTGTTGAGTATGATAAACTCAGGCTCAAAATAAACTAACAAACAAACTACCCTGATGCAACCTCTAGCAGTACCAAGAACAAACTGAACTAGTAGCAGCAAGCATTAAAATCACAAAGGCCATCCTAGATTTTCACTAATTGTTCAACATCATATACAACTTTCACAAGATCAGCAAATCATAACATTGTTCTAACATGAATTGAACACTCACAATGTCATACTAACATAGTAGCAACCCTTAAAGGCACAAAATAGCAGTCTTAATGCAAATAGCAACAAACTCAGGGTATTGGCTTCATACTCTTGACAGTAAATTTTAATGACTCTAAAATGACAAATGTGCAAACCAAACTCAACCATAAAACATCATATGACAATGCAAATTAGTGTTTGAGCTCAGAACCACATACCTCTTGTAGTCAAAGCTGGATAAGCAGAATGAGCTAAGAAAACCAGATGACTTCAATTACCTCGCTTTTGAAGTTTTCTTCTCTTTGAAGCAATATGCAAATACAAGGTCAATTGGAGAAATAGGTCTCACCAATGAATTCTAACACTTTGGACAGTTGAAAAACAATATATAAGAGGTGTTAGGATGATTAAAACACTAGGCAAATGCTTAGAGCAAGATTTGGTAGAATTTGTAGCTTTTGGTCAAAGTAACTTGGTGATGAAGTTGACTTTTTGATTGGTGAAGTTTTTGGATGGTTTAATGGTTTAGACACCTTCTATACCTTATTTAGGGATCGCATGGATGATTGTTGGGGTGTTTTAGTGTAGAGAAATGGTTTTGGCAGCCCTAGTAGCAAGGCAGATTTTTTGTGTTTTTTGGTGGAAATGGTGATTTTGTGGTTTTGAAGTTTTGAGGCAAAGTGCAAGGGCAGAGGTTTCTTCTGGTTTTTAGAAGATTGTTGATGAAGAAAATGAGGCAGGGGAGAGGCCTATTTATAGGCAAATGAGGTAGCTTGGGCAGATTTGAAGTTTCTTCACTTTGAAGAAAGGTTTTGAACTTTCAAAATTAAACCTCCTCAAGTGGGTTTCCTTGATCTGCAAGGCCAGCCTCAATAGTCAAAAAATATGATGAATTTGAAGTGTCTAAATGCAGGCTAGATTGTAGCATCATGGCTATTTCATAACTTGGCTTTACACCTCATGCTTATTTTCACTTTTGAAGGCAAGTTGCCAAGCTACTTGCAAAACTTGTCTTTTTCCATATTTCTGCATTTCCTTGGTTTTCTTGGGTTACAAACCTTCTACATATCAGATACAATAGGATTCACAAGTTATAATTGGTCAATTTTGATGAAAGGATGATTTCTTGAATTTTGACAATGTGGGACTAAAGTGAAAAACCACCAACTTGCCATGACCATAACTTTCAGCTCACAAATCTTTTTGAGATGTGCTAGTACTTTCCCAAGTCTTTTTCCCCTCTAGAAATGAATTTGATCATAACTTCAAATCTATGCATTTTCTGATCATGGACCACTTAGGGACTTTTGTAGGACTTGTCAAGAGCTTCCAAATGAGCTTTGAACCAACTCAATTGTATGTGTGGTTAAGGAGTTATGGTTTAGCCCCTTTCAAAACCCTAATTTCCCAATTTTTCGATTACTCCTTCATTCTTGATCCAATGGTCATGAAAATTGATATGCAACTCCAATATGACATAAGGAACAACTTTGTTTCACAACTTGAAGTCCAATTCCTAAAATTTGGAGAGTTGTCTTTTCGGTCAACTGTACGACCGATTGGTGATTACCGAGTCGCCTGTTGACATTCTGGGCCTCCTGAGACTTTGAAACTTCTTGGTTGAAATTTATTAAGCTATATGAACTTCATGAATCACAATCCCACCATTTAAACATCTTCCAACATCAAAGTCAAACTACGGTTGACTTTTACTGGTCCAAAACCCTAATCGGGTGCTCTGAAATGCACTACTCTGAATTCTGGGGTAACAAACTCACATTGGCTTCTCAATTGACATTATATAATACCCTTGACCTTGTTTCCTATCTGAATGAGCCCAAAACATTGACTAATCACAAACCCTGAAGTTTCGATTTTGACTGCACGAAACCTAGATTCATCTGCAATTTGATAAAGACAGACTTGCACTGGGTTAAGTTTAGAAAATTCATGAGTATGCTCCTAAAATGATAATGAGAATCTAAGGGGTCAAAATTTGGGGTGCAACAGTTGCCCCTATTTAAATATCTTCACTAGATGGAACTGAGAGATGACGATCCTCGTAGAATCGCAGTGAAAGGTATTTAAATATAGAAAACCGAAAATTTTGTCCCTTAGATCCAATGATATGAAAAAGTACAGGTCATGATATGCCATGAATTCTAAATGATGCTTGGATGCAAGACATGTGCAGAAAAACAAAACAACGAGTAACTACTCGCGGAGACCTGGCATTGTGGATCCGACACTGGGGAACACCGAGGTATAACAATCAATAGTTCAAACATGACTAGTGATAGCAGATAGAAATATTTACATGAGGATGCATAAAATCCAATGAAGATGACAATCTTACTGGGGAAAAGCAAACACTTCACCAGGGAACAGGGTAGATTTCCATCGGGGACACAAGCGACTTTTTACTAGGGAAATTACAACACGAACCTCACTGGGGATGATCAGATGAGGAGCTTCCTATAGTGAAGAGTTCAAATGGGATCTTCAGGAATGGACTAGAAACAAAGACAAAACATATTAGGGATACTAGTGACGACTAGATCTCCGAGTCTTGTATGGGAAAAAGGTCTTGCAGGGGATAATGATGTCACCCAGTTTTAACAAATGACTCAGGCAGTGCTAGTAACCACTAGACTTCCTGGAGGTAATGGTAATGACCAACCTGAGATAATAACAAATGAAATTTCAAATCGAATCGGTAATACAGGACTTCGACTGGGGAAATTGGTGACGACCAAATTTCAAGCAATGCCAGTAACCAACTGGACTTAAAGGAGATTGGTAACGACCAGGTCCGGGTACTAATGACGATTAGATTTTACACAATGTCAGTTACGACTGGACTTCGGAAGAAATACATGGTTGTTGCACCCCAAAATTTGACCAACAATTATTTATTCATTGAGTGTTTGGAAGTGGATACCTTCATCAGAAAGTTCAAGAGATCCTCAGAGGAATGGGTTGAAACCAGGGTTGTATGCTTCATAGCTTGAGAGTTATGGGTGCCCCTCAGATGATTCTGAGACTTTGAGAAGAAACTTGATGTTTTGAGAAAGCCTATGAGATGTCTTGATAGCCTTCATGAATCCCAGAGAGGTCATTGTGTAAGAGTTCAGAAGATTCAACCATGAATGGTAGAATTAGGGTTTTGACTGGGTCAACCCTAAGTCAACTGAAAATTTGGAGAAGGTTGAGACCTAATCCAAGGGCCATGAGATCATGGAATGATGTATAGAGATGTTATAAAGATGAATCCTAGACCAACTCATCATGATTGAGGAGTTTGAGAAGTTTTGAGTTAGGGTTTCTGAGGATTGTCAGTGAGAAAACCCTAATTTGATCCCTATCTTCCAGGCAGTTTTAGCTCTAGATGTGATTGATATCTCATCTTCCCCACAACATTAATGTTGTAGAGCTTGCTCTTAGCTTTAATTTGAGTGGTGGAAGTCCTTGATAGGAGTTACAGAGCTCAAGTTATGGTTTTGACAAATTACAGGTCAGCAGAGGTGTGTGAATCTGGGTCCTTGAAAGTCACCCAACTTGCAGACAACTTTTGCCCTAGTAGGGTGATTCCTATGATTTCTTGGTCAACATTAATGTTGAAGAGCATCTTCTTAGCTTTAATTTGAGTGGTAAAAGTCCTTGATTGGATTTGTGGAACTCAACTTATGGTTTGAACAAGACAGGGGTATTTTGGTCATTTGTCAGTTATAGGTCATTTTAGCCAATGCCTAAAACTCCTATTTCCAAGCCTCAAATGGAAAAACTCAAAACATGAAAGTTGCTCAAAATGTGATTTTAAGTCTAGAAAGAAGGTCACAAATTGTTGGAAAAGCTCATAGCATGAGATTACATGATTGGTCCAAAATGAGCTAAAAATGGCATATAAGTTTGAAAAGTTGAATTTGAAAAGTGATTTGGAAGATCCACAAATCCAAAATAGGTCATCCAATATATCATTTTGATTGGAAAAATCATTTTGAGAACATTGGTTTAGCTAGAATTTTGATTTGGAGCTTTAAAATGGGTGATGCTTTGAAAAGTTATTACTTGAAAAAGAAGGCAATGTGAAAAACCCTACACAAGCCAAAGATGAGCTTGTTTTTCACTCATCCCTTCCTCAATATCTCATGAAAAGATATTTTAAGACCAAATGGCAAGGCATGAAGCATGGAATATGAGAAATCCAACTTGTCATCACATGAGAATTTCAAGAAACTTCCACCACATTCTAGATGAATCTAGAAGCATCTAAGGATCAATATATAAAGAGGGCCATGAAGAGAGTTCAGGGTTGGTGATAGAGAGTCAAGTCAGAAGAGAAAGAGAGAGATACATTGCCATTAAAGAGCTACCTTCACAATCAAGCAACTTGAGTTTTCTTCCATCACAAGCATCTTCCATCAACAACTCTTGCAAACAGAAGGTTGTGGATCATCCAAGGAGTATCTTGAACCAATTCCAAGGCCTGCAAGCATCCCCACGAGCCCTCACCATCATCCCTTTGACAGGTTCTTTCTTCTCCTTGTATCTCTTAAGTTAGCTAGTTTCAATTAGTTTTGTAGGCATAGAATTAAGGTGTTAGGATAGAGGATCAATTTATGAAAGTTTGAGAGCTCTGTGTGAGGTTCCATGGCAGGTGAGTGATTCTTTAATCTTCAAGAACTAGTTGTTTAGGGCGTTTTAGTTAGCATGAGTTAGGTCAGAATAGCTAGGGTGGCGTGTAGAGCAGGTTCAGATCCTTAGGTTGAAGTTTCACCATGGTTGATCTCAGGTTATCATGGTGGAACCGTGGATCTTGATGTCTTCTGTTAGGGTTATCTAGGGAGAGTTAGGGGAAAAGTGAGCATATGGTTGTGTTGCTCTTGAGTAGTAGAGCATTTTTTGTTTTGGAATCGTGTTAAACCATGGCCTGAGCAGACGAGAACGAGTGGGAGGAAGATTAGGGTATGGAGGAGAGGGTTTCTGAAAACCTAGTTTCGTTTGGGACGATGAAGGAGGTCCCTTAGATTGGCTCCAAAGTTTGACAAATTAATCAGATCTACGGCCGTGAGTGAGTCTGAAGAATGGAGGGAAAGATTCAAATAATTGAAACGCGGTCGTTTCATTAAACCGCGCTTGGGCTTGCTGGCTTCTATTCGCACCCCCCCTTTTGCTGGCCCAACTGAATCCAACTAGCGTGTATTGCTATTCCAACCCCCCTCCCTTTTAATTGATTTAAATTCTTTTATTTTCTTCTTTTATTTTTTCTAGTTTTTGATTAATTCATAAATAATTGATAAAAAAATGATTTTTTAATTCTTCTTTTTTCTATGATTAGATGATAATGTGTAGAAAATATTAAAAATAAAAGTGGGATTTTATTTTGTAGTTTAGTATTTTAATAGATTTTTTCTTTTAAAGTAGCTTTTATAATGTTTAGTTTTGATACATGATTTTGCAAGAATTATTTTAAGACCTTCCCTTAGGGTTTTTAATCCATTCTTTTTTGTGCAATTAGATGATGAATCATAGTTCCCCATAGGATTTTTTCTAGAATTTTAGAATTAAATTGTGATTAGTTTAATTAGGGTAGATGTAGGGTATCCTAATTAGGGTTTAGATTGTGTTTAGGTGATGAATTCCTTTCTTTGAATAAGTTTTGTCTTGATTCTTAGGTAGAGGCCTATGTAGATGTTATGAGTAGATGTTGAGGATCCTTGTGAATAATTGTTAGATTTTTGCCCATTAGTTTAGTATTTTTAGGTATTTTCCTGAAGTTGCCTGATGATTTTGTCTGTCCTGTGGTTATCTGTTCATCTTTGGGGTTCATTGTGGGGAATTTGTTGAGGGCTTGTGTTGTCTTGAAGACCTTGTTGGAGAGCATGATGAAGAGAAGATTGAAGATCAAGACTCAGAGACCCAGAGCTTGGCTTATCCCCTGTCTGTGAGGTTTGAGATCCTGAAGTGTGAAGGAAGTTCATGGTACTTTCCTGAGGAAGGCACTATGAATGACTTTCATTCTTTCTCTTCACCTCTTTCTTAAGTATCCAATGATGTTGGAGCCAACTTTGTGAGTTTAATTTCTCCTGAGGAGGAATGTAAACTGATCACATGTTGTTGAGCCACATGGGATACAATTCCTAAGTGGAAGCCTCCTAGTACTTTCCTGAGGAAGGTCCTATGGTCTATTCACTTAGTTCCATTAGTTTATCTAGGATTTCTCAAGTATCCAATGATGTTGGAGCCAACTTGTGAGTTAATTTCTCCTGAGGAGGAATGTAAACTGATCACAGTTGTTGAGCCACATAGGATACAATTCCTAAGTGGAAGCCTCCTAGTACTTTCTGAGGAATGTCCTATGAGTCTGTTCATTTAGTTCCACTAGTTCAGATAGGATTTCCAAAATATCCAGTGATGTTGGAGCCTGCTTGTGAGTTTAATTTCTCCTGAGGAGGAATGTAAACTGATCACAGTGGTTGAGCCACATAGGGTATGACTCCTGAGGTATACACCTCCTAGTGTTCTCCTGAGGAAGACACTATGAGTCTGCTTGCTTAGCTCCCTTTCTTTGGTAAGCTTGTGCTGAAGCTTGAAGACTGGGATTGATTTCTCTTGTTTAGGGTTTTGCTTAAGGGCTTTGCTTAGATTTGATTCAGATTCTGTGTTAGGGTTAGGATTAGAGAATAGATGATTCTTTCTCAAGCATGTGTTTTGTTTGCCTGATGGCACTTCATTTCTTTTACCTGTTCATTGCTTGATAGCATGTTGTGTATTTTCAGTATGATTACTGTTATTTCATGACTGGCTTGAGGTCGAGACGAGCTTGTGGAGGCTGAAGCCCCGCACACATTTCCTCCCTCACTTGCATTGCATGCATTTTACTGTTAAAGCTGATGCTTTTGTCTGTTTTGGTGTATCACTGACATGATCCCTTAGGACTCTCATTTCCTCTGATGAGGATTTGATGATAGACTTTTAGGTTGAGACCTATGCATGACAACTTCTAGGAGTTCCCTGTTCAAACCTCAACCATAGGATGAATCCATGGCATGATAACAGTAGGACTTGATAGTCTCCCTCCTAGTTGAGCCATTTTTTCCCAGTAGTTTCCCGAACTACGTTTGCTCTGATCTTTCATACCAGATGGAAGTACGTAGGCATAGGACGCGATATCCTAGCGAGCAGCCTTCCCCATCTTCCCCCGTAGTTAGCCGAACTACGTTGACTCTGATTTCTCATTCTCTGATGAGAATACGTAGGCATAAAGTGCGACGCTTTGCCGAGTCATTTTCTTTTCTTTTTCATCCAGCCTTGATAGGTAGATAGATTATAACCAACCCGTCCAAGTAAACAAACAAGCGAGGATCCCGTCGAGTACGACGGACGTGAGGGGTGCTAATACCTTCCCCTTGCGTAACCGACTCCCGAACCTAGACAATGGTTGCGATGACCTTGTCTTACCCTTATTCGTCAGGTTTTTCCGATCGTTTCCTTTCCCGCTCTGAGGGATAAATAACGAAAGGTGGCGACTCTTCTGTCATGCCGGCACCTTATTTTCGCGCAAGCGACAATGGTGACGACCAAATCAGGGTATACCAACACATGTGGTTACGAGAATGCTAGCAAGCTACTAGGCTTTCGCTGGGGAGGTTGGTAACGACCAAATCAGAAAATACCAATAACGATTGGATTCCAAGTGATGCCAGTTACGACTGGACTTTCATGGGGACGGTTGGTAACGACCAACAAGATACCAATGACATTTGGGTTTCGAACATCTGCTAGTTACGACTGGACTTAACGGAAATCAATTAGTAACGACTAGATTTCACAGGGGATTTGCTAGTGACGACTAGACTTCAGAGGGAAAAGGTTGGTAACAACGAACCAAAAGGTAATAACGAGTGAAGTTAAGACAACGTCATGTACGACTGGACTTCAAAGGAAAATATGGTGACGACCAAAAGAATACCAATGACGATTGGATTTCGAACACTACCAGTTACGACTGGGGAATTAAAGGAAAAAGGTGGTGACAACTGGGATACCCGACTAGTGGAATTTAAGACAATGCCAGTTACAACCGGTTTCACAAGAAAATATGGTGACGACCAAAAGAATACCAATGACGATTGGCTTTTAAAACAATGCCCGTTACAACTGGACTTTTAGGCGGAAGTTCACTAGTAGTGATCGGTCATTCACGGGGAATCGCCAGATAGCACACTGAACTCGAGAGGCAGAATGAATCACACTGAACCCTGGCTGAAAAGGTGTATGTAGTCTTTGACAAATAGATCCATTCTCAATAGGGGAACAAAACTTTAAATAAGCTATTCAGAGATGACAGTAAATTCAAAACACAATGCTCAGAAATCTTCTACTGGGGACCAGTCCTTATATCATCATAAGAGGTTCTTTGAGAAAACAGTCTTCCAGTTCTGATACCCACACATGATCAAAGGAGAATCGGAATTTCGACTTGCTTACGCTTCATCGGGGAATGTAATTGGATTACATATCAAAGCTTCCACTACCCTGAGGTCTCGAGGAAGTGCGATTTTCCTTGACTTTTTCCATGAGTTGAAGTTTTTATGTTTTTTAGTCTTTTCAAGTTTTATTCAAATAATTTGACCCTAATGCTTTCAAAATTATCGTTGATCAACGGACAATATTTTGCATAACAAGAAAATACAGGAAATGATAAAGTTGCAAAGGAAAGAATGGCTCAAAACTGATTTTAATCGAGGATGAAATCTTGCAAATGACAAAATTCCATAGAAATTTTACAAGTGAAAAATGGCAAAGTGGACAAGGTTACATTGAATCCCATGACCATCCATTCCTAAAGACTAAAATCCCCCAAATCCTTGCTTCTGATGAGAGCAGTTGGAAGTGGATCTCCTGTACAATCTACTGCAATGGTGACAACCTTTTGAAGTAGTGACAACTCTTCTGATGCAGTGAAACGCCTTTGTCCCTAACTTTTGCCTGGACTGCCCTTTCGGGTTTTCAATCCACCGGGACGCTCATTTTTGCCTAAGTCGCCCTTTCGGGTTTTCAACTTAGCGAGCTTTCTTTTTTTCTTTTCTTTTTCTTCAACCCTAACTTTTGCATAAGCCGTTCCTTTGAGTTTTCGACTTATCGGGCTCTTTTTAGGCGTAATATTTTCGTACTGCATCAGAATTCACTGGATGAGTAAGATGTTCTCCATCCATGGTCGTGAGAATTAATGAGCCTCCTGAGAAGACTGTTTTCACAACAAACGGGCCATCATAGTAGGCATCCACTTTCCCCGTGCGTCTTTATGAACTGGTAAAATCTTTTTGAGTACAAGTTCCCCTCGTGGAATTCCTGGACACGAACTTTCTTGTCAAAAGCTCTCTTGATCCTCTTCTGATATAACTAACCATGACACATTGCAGACATGCGTTTTTCGTCGATAAGATTCAACTGATCAAACCTTTCTCTCACCCATTATGCTTCTTCAAGCTTAGTTTCCATTATGACTCTCAAAGAAGGTATCTCTACCTCAATAGGAAGTACCGCATCCATTCCATATACCAAAGAAAAAGGGGTTGCCCCTGTTGAAGTGCGGAAAGACGTTCTGTATCCATGCAAGGCGAATGGCAGCATCTCATGCCAATCTTTGTAAGTTTTCACCATCTTTTGCAGAGTCTTTTTGATGTTTTTATTTGCAGCTTCTACAGCTCCATTCATTCTGGGAAGATAAGGAGAAGAGTTGTGATGTTCAATTTTGAAGTCATCGCATAACTCTTTCATGACTTTGTTGTTCAAATTGGTACCATTGTCCGTTATGATTCGGCTCGGAATTCCGTAACGACAGATAATCTCTTTTTTATGAAACAGGCCACCACCTGCCGAGTAACATTAGTGTAGGATGTGGCTTCAGCCCACATTATGAAATAGTCAATAGCAACCAGAATAAATCGGTGTCCGTTAGAAGCTTTTGGTTCAATTGCCCCTATCATATCGATGCCCCACATAGAGAAAGGCCACGGTGATGACAACACATTCAGCAACGTCGGAGGTACATGCATCTTGTCCGCATAAATCTGACACTTGTGACACCTTCTAGCATATTGAATACAGTCAGTTTCCAAGGTCAACCAGTAATAACCAGCCCTCAAATCTTTTTAGACATAGCATATCCATTGGCATGAGTACCGAACATTCCTTCGTGAACATCTTGCATTAACAGCTCTGCTTCTCGTCGGTCAACACATCTAAGTAGGACCATATCATGATTCCTTTTGTAAAGCACATCATTGCTGAGAAAGAACTTGGATGTTAATTGTCTCAGAGTTTTCTTGTCAAGTGATGTAGCATCTGCTGGATACTCTTGTTTCAAGAGGTAATTCTTTATGTCATAGAACCATGGTTTATCATCAGTCTCTTCTTCAAACATCTGACAGTAAGCGAGCTTGCAAGTAGGCGTCATATTGGAAATAAATCTGGATATGTAGTTTCAATCATCCAAGAAAACCTCTGACTTGCTTTTCTATTTGTGGAGCTGGCATGTCTTGAATGGCTCGAACTTCGTCTGGATCTACTTCAATCCCTCGATGGCTGACAATGAAACCGAGTAATTTCCCAGACCTTACCCCAAAGGTACACTTGGCTGGATTCAGTCTCAACTGGTATTTTCTGAGTCTCTTAAACAATTTCAAAAGATGTTACAAATTGTCCTCCTCGCTTTGAGATTTGGCTATCACGTCGTCAACATATTGTCGCTTGCGCGAAAATAAGGTGCCGGCATGACAGAAGAGTCGCCACCTTTCGTTATTTATCCCTCAGAGCGGGAAAGGAAACGATCGGAAAAACCTGACGAATAAAGGTAAGACAAGGTCATCGCAACCATTGTCTGGGTTCGGGAGTCGATTACGCAAGGGGAAGGTATTAGCACCCCTCACGTCCGTCATACTCGACGGGATCCACGCTTGTTTGTTTACTTGGACGGGTTGGTTTTATTCTATCTACCTATCAAGGCTGGCTGAAAAAGAAAGAAAAATGACTCGGCAAAGCGTCGCACTTTATGCCTACGTATTCTCATCAGAGAATGAGAAATCAGAGTCAACGTAGTTCGGCCTACAAAGGATTACGGGGAAAGGTTGAAGGTTGCTCGCTAGGATACCGCATCCTGTGCCTACGTACTTCCACACTGTATGGAAGATCAGAGCAAACGTAGTTCGGGAAACTACGGGTTATCTCCTGAAAGAAGCGTTTTTTATTGTATTTGCAATTTCAACCGCACTAGAGACTATGACCTGAGAGTGAATGCGTCGCATGTCACCCAAAGGGTACCATACTAAACATCCAATCTCAGATAGCTTAAGGCTCGTAACGTACGAAAGAAATCATTCATGATTACTGTATCTTAAACTGCTTTGAGATGAGAAGAGAACAGACCCAACTAGGAGGGAGACTATCAAGTCCTACTGTTATCATGCCATGGATTCATCCTATGGTTGAGGTTTGAACAGGGAACTCCTAGATGTTGTCATTCATAGGTTTCAACCTGAAAGTCTATCATCAAATCCTTATCAAAGGAAATGAGAGTCCTAAGGGATCATGTCAATGATACACCAAAACAGACAAAGCATCAGCTTAACAGTAAAATGCATGCAATGCAAGTGAGGGAGGAAATGTGTGTGGGGCTTCAGCCTCCACAAGCTCGTCTCGACCTCAAGCCAGTCATGAAATAACAGTAATCATACTGAAAAATTAAACAACATGCTATCAAGCAATAAACAGTAAACTGAAATGAAGAGCCATCAGGCAAACAAAACACATGCTTGAGGAAGAAAGAATCTACATCTACTCTCTAATCCTAGCCCTAAAACAGAACCCCTAATCAGAAGAAAGCAAAGCCCTAAAGCAAGACCCTACACAAGAGAAATCAATCCCAGTCTCCAAGCTTCAGAACAAGCTTACCAAAGAAAGGGAGCTAAGTAGGCAGACTCATAGTGCCCTCCTCAGGAAAGCACTAGGAGGCTTATACTCAGGAATCATATCCTATGTGGCTCAACCACTGTGATCAGTTTACATTCCTCCTCAGGAGAAATTAAACTCACAAGCAGGCTCCAACATCACTGGATATTTAGGAAATCCTACCTGAACTAGTGGAACTAAGTGAATAGACTCATAGGACCTTCCTCAGGAAAGTACTAGGAGGCTTCCACTTAGGAATTGTATCCCATGTGGCTCAACAGCTGTGATCAGTTTACGTTCCTCCTCAGGAGAAATTAAACTCACAAGTTGGATCCAACATCATTGGATACTTAAGAAATCCTAGATAAACTAAGGGAACTAAGTGAACAGACCCATAGGACCTTCCTTAGGAAAGTACTAGGAGGCTTCCACTTAGGAATTGTATCCCATGTGGCTCAACAACTGTGATCAGTTTACATTCCTCCTCAGGAGGAATTAAACTCACAAGTTGGCTCCAACATCATTGGATACTTAAGAAAGAGGTGAGAAGAAAGAATGAAAGTCATTCATAGTGCCTTCCTCAGGAAAGTACCATGAACTTCCCTCAAACTTCAGGATCTCAAACCTCACAAACAGGGAATAGTCCCCAAGCTCTGGGTCTCTGAGTCTTGATCTTCAATCTTCTCCTTCATCATGCTCTTCAATAAGATCTTCAAAACAAACTAAGCCCCACAACAAATTCCCAAAATAAACCCCAGGGGAAGACAAATAACCACAGAACAGTCAAAACCATCAGTCAACTTCAGAAAATACCTAAAAATACTAAACCAAGGGGGGAAACTCTAACAATTATTCACAAGGGTCTATAATATCTACCCATAACATCCCTATATACCCATACCCAAAAATCAAATCAAAACTCTACACAGAAAATGAATTATTTCACCTATGCATAACCTAACCCTAATTAGGATACCCTAATGCTAACCTAATTAAACTAATCAAATCTTAATCTAAAAATCAAGAATTAAATCCTATGTCAAAACCATAACTTGAGCTCTGCAACTCCTATCAAGGATTTCCACCACTCAAATTAAAGCTAGGAACAAGCTCTACAACATTCATGTTGTGGGGAAGATGAGATATTAATCACATATTGAGCTAAAACTGCCTGGAAGATAGGGATCAAATTAGGGTTTTTTCACTGACAATCCCTGGAAACCCTAACTCAAAACTTCTCAAACTCCTCATTCATGATGAATTTGTCTAGGAATCATCTTCATAACATCTCCATACATCATTCCATGATCTCATGGCCCTTGGATTAGGTCTCAAACCTTCTCCAAATCTTCAGTTATCCTAGGGTTGACCCAGTCAAAACCCTAATTCTACCATTCATGGTTGAATCTTCTGAATTCTTGCACAATGACTTCTCTGGGCTTCATGATGGCTTAACACGCGATCTAGTGTATCTCCTCAACAACAACAACGGAGGAGGAGGGAGCTCCACAACTCTCAAGTTATGAGACACACAACCTTGGTTCAACCAATTTCTCTGAGGATCTCTTGAACTTTCTGATGAAGGTATCAACTTTTAAACACTTAATGGGTAAATAAATGTTGTTCAAATTTTGGGGTGCAACAGCTGCCCCTATTCAAACGGCTTGAACCTGACTGGGTGAGAAGCGAACGGCTCTCAACCAATCAAGGTGCGAGACGATTGAATACCGTAAACCCGAAAATTTGCCAACTGCACGAGCACACGACACTCTGCGGGGAACAAACCTTCGAATACTGCAATACTAGCTGCTCAACAACTAGCTGGAGAAATATCGATCTGACATCGCCGTCAGTTATCCATATTAACTTCTTCTGACATTGCCTTACAGACAAACACGATACCCAACATCACCGCTGGAAGACTAAACTATCTGGCCAACCCGTCGGACAATCAACATACCCCGCATCGCCGCTGGAGAACTAAATCTGACATCGCCGTCGGACAATCAAAATACCCCGCATCGCCGCTGGAGACTAAATCTGACATCGCCGTCGGACAAATAAAATACCCGCATCGCCGCTGGAGAACTAAATATGACATCGCCGTCGGACAAATAACACTCTGAGAGACACTCGACATTGCCGCCATGCAAACATCATCTCTGCTGGGAATTTAAAGAGTCTGACCTCGCCGCCGAAACAAACATTCAACCTCGCCGCCGAACAAACATCATCTGACCTCGCCGCCAAATCCAAACATGATCTGACCTCGCCGTCAAAACAAACATTCAACCTCGCCGTCGAACAAAATATGATCTGACCTCGCCGTCAAAACAAACATTCAACCTCGCCGTCGAACAGAACATGATCTGACCTCGCCGTCAAAACAAACATTCAACCTCGCCGTCGAACAGAACATGATCTGACCTCGCCGTCAAAACAAACATTCAACCTCGCCGTCGAACAGAACATGATCTGACCTCAGCCGTCAAAACAAACATTCAACCTCGCCGTCGAACAAAATACAACACTGAACAAATCTGACCTGGGGTTCACCCCTGGTAAAGTACACTAGCGTATTTGAAACTACTCCGCTGGGAATGCGAGACTTAACCGAGCACACTCTGATCTGGGGTTCACCCTCAGAACCATAACGAACATCGAAATACTACTGCACAATGATCCCACTGTAGAACTTCATCATCAGAACTATATGAAACCCTGGCCCCTGGCCACTTCCAGCTTCAGATAGAAAATATCTTCAAGTACTTCTGAAGATAAGCATCCTTGGCCTTCAAGGATGGCAACTCTGCAGGAGGTATCTTCGACTTCAGTCTGAAGAAAATGATCCTTGGCCTTCAAGGATACATGAATATGCCTTCAGGCAACTCCGCCTCTGCTATAGAGTATCCGTGACTTCAGTCAGGGATATACTTCGGCCTTCAGTCCGAAAAAATGAATCCTAGGTCATTCATGACCTTAGGGGATAACCTTGCCCTGAGGCACCTTCGCTTCAGCTTGGAAATCTGTGACTTCAGTCAGAGAAATGGTATCCTGAGCCATTCATGACTCTACGGGGATTCAAACACTTTGCCTTCAGGCAAATCTCCGCTTCAGCTGGAGAAACATCTTCGACTTCAGTCAGAAGAAATATCATTCACTTGATCGCAATCACCTCAGGATAACTGACTTGGTCTTCAGGCCAACACGGATCACTTTGCAAACAAAAGCTGTATCTACAAATTTTTGAACTTTGTCTTCAGACAAGCGCTGATTCATCAACACGGAAATCCGAATCCACAGGAACATTCTGATATCGCCTTCAGGCGTTTACGAAACCAATCCTCAGATTAGACATCACTGTTGGAGCAAAACATATCACGCTGCTAATGACTTCAAGAATCATCTTGAACAAACAAACTCCGTCGGGTGCCTTCAAGAATCATCCTGAACTGATAACCTTTCTGGAGACTTTATTTGCTGGGTATTCCAGGAATCTTCCTGGGCAACTCTTGCTGAGGACGCTACTGGGGAGCTCAAGAATCATCCTGAGCAAACAACTCAGGAAACTGCACTGAGGTCTCAAGAATCATCTTAAGCGACCGGCCCTGCCGAGGAATTCAAGGGTCGTTTTGAACTGCAGACTTAGCTGGGATCTCGAGAATCATCTTGAGCGAGCGACTGTGGGAATTACATCGGGGTCCTAAGAATCATCTTAAGAAAGCGACCTCGTTGGGGAGAATATCAGGAATCATCCTGAGCAACTGGTCCCTTGGTGGAACCTGTAGAACAAGAATGATAATAACCTAGATCATGCGTATGATGCATATGCTTCAGCGCCATGCCCCACACGGTGGAAATGCTATGCGTAAATGCTAAATGCTATGCAATCATGCACAATGATGCTATCCCGTCAGCAAAATAAATGCCGAAGGGGAATTCTCCTGTCAAGGGAAAGAACTACTCAGGTAGAGGAATCATCCTGCTGAGGAGAACGAGGACACGCCAATATCAATCGGACTCCGCTTGGGGAAATGATCTTCCGTTGACTGCTGCAGGAAAAACAACTTCAGTTGATTACTGCAGGGGGCGAAGCTCTACGAGAACTTGGACCTGCTGAGGGAAGGCGATATCAATCGTGAGAGTAAACTGCGCGACCGCCATGGCTACTTTCCTGGGATAATCACTCTGCAGGAAACAACTTCAGCTGCTCCACACTCCACTGGGGAAGGAACGAATCATGATCTGATCAACTTCCAAGGACTCGGCTCTCTTGGACATCTGCAAACTCGGCTGAGGAAGGAGAAGTCATTCTGCTTCGCTGGAGAGAGTGCGACTCTGGGGAAATACAACATCGGCTGTTCAACACTCTGCTAGGGAAAATCTACTCATGGTCCCAACTGCTTCTAAGGATTCGGCTCTCTTGGGGGTTTGCGGACTCAGCCGGGGAGGGAGAAATCATTCTACTTCACTGGAGAGTACGACTCTGATGAGGAATTACCATTTCGCTAGGGAAGAAAGAATCATCTGACTTCGGGGGCGAGTACAACTCTGCAGAGGATACAACATCAGCTGTTCCAACACTCTACTGGGGAAGAGGGAATCATCTAACTTCAGGAGAGAATACGGCTCTGGTGGGGAATCTCAATTCCGCTGGAGACTTCAGTCTGGCACCATCAGTTACTGCATCCTTCGGCATACGAACAGCTTCCTACAAGACTTGCACTTGTGACCCGGTGCTGGGGGAAACACCTGCTTTGGTGACTTTACTGGGGAAAACACGAGCTTCGGCACCCGAACATCGCTATGAAACCTGCCACTTGTGACCCGGTGCTGGGGGAATGAGCTTTGCCCTTGACTCAGCTGATGAGGTGACGTTCTTTCAGGATGCGTCTGCTTGGGGAAGAAATCATCTCTGCCTGGGGAGACATATCAATGCTTACTATCTTGCGTTCAGATTCTGCGGAGGAGAGACTACTAAACTCTGCTGGAGAAGGAGGAATCATCCCGCTTCAGGGATGCGCACGACACATCGCCTGGAAGGTGCTACACCTGCAACAACACAAACAAACAGACAAGATACCCTCCTTAAAGGGGCCTATCAAGGTTATTATCTCGCGACAATATTCAGGTGATTAATTGTTTCAACAATCAATGGGCCTAGGCCCGCCAGTTTATGTATGCGCATTTTATCAAAAACATCGGCGTTTTCATTCGCAAACAAAACAGATGAATGCTAAAACAGGCAAGCAGAATTGCTGAATAATACACATTTTATTGATGGTGGACCCCTGAATGGGCAAAAATGTTTTTACAACAGAGGCAAGCTCCTGGAATGAGGAAGCTTCGCAAAAAGAAAACATAAATATACATCAGTATATACAAATGTCGGCAACGAGGCGTAGACGAACACCATGAGTTGATCCCTCTAAGACCCACTCGACTTGATACTTCTCCGACGCTTCAGCTTCGGAAGAGATTGATTCAGATGAACGGCCCTCAGGTCCTCCAAACCACTAAACAATGAAAGTCCACGCGGAACGCAGTCATTTGCTTATTCAATCCCTAACTTTTGCGTGAACCGCCCTTTACGGGTTTTCAGTTCACCGGGATACCCTTTTCTGCCGAAGCCGCCCAGTGTAGGTTTTCGACTTCGCGGGTGTACATTTTTCAATATATCCCTAATTTTTGCCCGAACCTTTTTATTCTGTTTTTGGTTCGCCGGGATGCCCCTTTTTTGCCTGGACTCTTTCTTTTTTGTCCAGCGGGTCTCTTTCAAGCAAAGTATTTTTAACTGCGTCCGCGTTCACCGGGGATGCAAAATCTTCACCATCCATCGTGGATAACAACAAAGCTCCTCCCGAGAAGACCTTGCTAACGACATACGGCCCTTCGTAATTCGGAGTCCACTTGCCCCGGTGATCGGAGTGTGGCGGAAGAATCTTCTTCAGGACGAGATCACCCGTCTGAAAGCTTCTAGGACGCACCTTCTTATCATAAGCTTTCTTCATTCGGCTTTGGTACAGGCGACCAAATGCAATCGATGCTAACCTCTTCTCGTCCATCAGGCTGAGTTGGTTCAAACGATTCGTAATCCATTCTGCACTCGTCGAGTTTCACATCAACCAAGCTCGCAAAGAAGGAATCTCCACTTCTAACGGTAGGACAGCTTCCATACCGTACACCAAGGAGAAAGGAGTTGCCCCAGTTGACGTACGCACCGTCGTACGATAACCGTGCAAAGCAAACGGCAACATCTCGTGTCAATCTTTGTACGTCACAACCATCTTCTGAACAATCTTCTTGATGTTCTTGTTGGACGCTTCAACAGCGCCATTCATCTTTGGCCGGTAAGGAGATGAGTTGTGGTGTTCAATCTTGAAGCTCTGGCACAGCTCCTTCATCATCTTGTTATTCAAATTCGAACCATTATCAGTAATGATCCGCTCGGGAATTCCATAGCGACAGATGATGTCCCTCTTTATGAATTTGGCTACCACCTGCTTGGTCACATTAGCATACGAGGCTGCTTCCACCCATTTGGTGAAGTAGTCGATAGCTACCAGAATGAAACGATGACCATTGGATGCAGTGGGCTCGATCTTGCCTATCATGTCGATGCCCCACATGGAGAACCGGCCAAGGGGAGGACATGACATTCAATGGGCACGACGACACATGAACTTTATCCGCATAAATCTGGCATTTATGACATTTCTTCGCGAATCTGAAGCAATCCGACTCCATCGTCAGCCAGTAATACCCTGCTCTCAGGATCTTTCTCGTCATGGCATGCCCGCCGGCGTGCGTACCAAATGTGCCCTCATGGACTTCTTCCATGAGCATACTCGCCTCTTTCTCATCTACACATCTGAGTAGCACAAGATCGTGGTTTCTCTTATACAACACTCCGTCAGGATTGAGATAAAAGTTTCCGGATAGCCTCCTCAGAGTCTTCTTGTCCTGGGTTGACGCACCCGCAGGATACTCCTTAGTCATAAGGAAGGTCTGGATGTCGTGGAACCATGGCTTGCCGTCGGCGGCATCCTCAATTGCAAAGACAAATGCCGGTCTATCGAGACGCGAAAGTACAATTCTTGGAGCCTCATTTTAATAATTGACTTTATACATTGAAGCCAACGTGGCTAAGGCATCAGCCATCTGATTTTTAGCCCTGGGTACATGATGAAGTTCCACTCGATCGAAGAAAGGAAGTAGCCTCCTGGCATAATTCATGTACGACACTAAATTCTCTTGACGAGTTTCCCACTCCCCTTTAATCTGATTGATTACAAGCGTTGAGTCACCATATACGTCTAGATTCTTGATTCTCAAATCAATTGCCTCTTCTAGACCCATGATACATGCTTCATACTCTGCTTCATTGTTGGTAACTGGAAACGTCAGTCTCGCAGTAAACGGGATGTGGGATCCGTGAGGAGTCGTGATGATAGCCCCGATACCACTTCCATAGGAATTAACCGCTCCGTCGAATATCAACTTCCACTGAGACTTCCTATCTGGCCCCTCATCGGGCAATGGCTCATCGCAATCCTTCGCTTTGAGAAACATAATATCCTCGTCAGGGAATTCGAACTTCATCGGCTGGTAGTCTTCGATTGGCTGTTCGGCAAGGTAATCAGACAATACGCTTCCCTTAATGGCTTTCTGAGAGACGTACTGAATATCATATTCCGTTAACACCATTTGCCATCTGGCAATCCTGCCCGAAAGAGCCTGCTTCTCGAAGACGTACTTGATCGGATCCATCTTCGAAATTAGCATAGTGGTGTGGTTGAGCATATACTGTCGTAGGCGTTTGGCGGCCCAAGCTAATGCACAACACGTCTTCTCCAGCATCGAGTATCGAGATTCACACTCAGTGAACTTTTTACTCAAATAATAAATGGCATGCTCCTTTCTGCCCGTCTCGTCGTGCTGACCGAGAACACACCCCATACTATTCTCCAGAACCGTCAGGTACATGATTAATGGCCGTCCAGCCACTGGGGGTATCAAGATTGGAGGCTCTTGAAGATACTGCTTTATTTTGTCGAATGCCTTCTGGCAATCCTCATTCCAAGTAATCGCCTGATCTTTCTTTAAAAGCTTGAACATCGGTTCACAAGTGGCCGTGAGCTGAGAGATAAACCTTGCAATGTAGTTTATTCGGCCCAAGAAACCACGAACTTCTCTTTCTGTTTTCGGCGCTGCATTTCTTGGATAGCCTTTATTTTCGCAGGATCAACTTCAATCCCTCGTTCACTAACGATAAACCCCAATAACTTTCCGGACCGCACTCCGAAAGTGCACTTGTTAGGATTCAGCCTCAGCCTGAACTTCCTAAGCCTCTCAAACAGCTTCAATAGGTTGACCAGATGCTCTTCCTCCGTTTGGGACTTTGCAATCATGTCATCAACATAGACCTCGATCTCATGATGAATCATATCATGAAACAAAGTTACCATTTCTCGCTGGTAAGTGGCCCCTGCGTTCTTCAGACCGAAGGGCATTACCTTATAGCAAAACGTTCCCCAGGGGGTGATGAACGCCGTTTTCTCCATGTCCTCCGGTGCCATCTTAATCTGATTGTAACCGGAGAAGCCATCCATGAACGAAAACACGGAGAACTGGGCTGTGTTGTCGACCAACACATCGATATGAGGCAACGGGAAAATCATCCTTAGGGCTCGCCCTATTTAAATCCCGATAATCGACGCACATGCGTACCTTACCGTCCTTCTTCGGTACAGGCACTATGTTGGCGACCCACGGAGGTAAGTGGTAACGGCTAGAAACCCTGCGTCCCACTGCTTCTGGACTTCTTCTTTGATTTTTACAGCCATATCTGTCTCGTCCTCCTAAGCTTCTGCTTGACTGGAGGGCAATCTTCTCGCAACGGCAAGCGATGAACCACGATGTCAGTTTCAAGTCCGGGCATATCTTCGTATGACCAAGCAAAGACGTCACTATACTCTCGAAGCATCTCGACCAGTCTATGCTTGACATCAACCTGCAGCGCTGCCCCTACTCTGACATTTCTGACGAGCTCTTCAGAACCCAGATTTATGATCTCAATATCCTCTTCGTGAGGCAGAATAACCTTTTCCTCTTGTCTCAACAAGCGGGGCCAACTCTTCCGGAAGGTCCTCGTCTTCATCAATCTCATCCTCGGCTTGATAAATCGGGCAATCAAAGTCGTAGTGAGCCGTAGAGGGTCCAGAGTCGATGTCATCTGTTATGTGGATCCTGCAATAAGGAGGGTTAAGTTTAAAGCAAGAATATGCAGGTTAGCACAAACCTCGTTGCCATTTTGCTGTTTTTCGAAATAAACATAAAACAGGAATAAATAGAGAACACAATATTTGGGTACGAAGAAAACGCCTTTTATTTATTAACAAAATGCATGTACATAATCCAACAAGGCCCTGACAATAAAACCACTATTGCCCTGGGCGGGACATAGGGTTGTACAAAGATTGTAAAAAGCAAATCATTACTCTTTACTTGTCAGCTGGATAATCTCCTTGATGGTCCAATTGTTGAGGCGCTCCGCCCGGCTTGCTCGGTTGAATCCAGGCGTCAAGATCACAATCACTATCCCCGCTGTCCTCAGACGCTGCGTTGATGCTTTCGAAAATTACTCCGCCCTTGGTGAATAGGATCGGCCCTTTCCCACGAGACGAACTGCTAGAAGCTTCAGCTTCAGGAGAATGCCCCAATCCAAAATTATCCTGCTTGATTGGTATATCCAAAACATGCCCCAGCCTGGGGTGGAACCGGCTTCGACGACAGCCCGAGCTTCCTTAAATGAGGAGAGATTCATCTCTTGCTTCTCTACGACGACGGGAGCTACCTCTTTCACCTTGACGGTTTCAAATGCTTGGCCAGAGAGTTTCATGGATTTCGCCATCCATTTCAACATATTTAAAGGATGACAAGTGGCTCACCATAATGTCCTCCTCGCCACAGACGGTTACTATGCTGCCCCCGACAGCATATTTGAGCTTCTGATGCAGCGTGGACGTCACGGCACCAGCAGCATGGATCCATGGCCGACCTAAGAGGCAACTGTAGGCAGGCATGATGTCCATGATATAGAAGACCGTATTGAACGTCTCTGGACCAACTTGAATTGGTAGGGTCAACTCTCCGAAAAACGTGACGCTTAGTTCCATCAAAGGCCTTCACCACCAGATCACTGGGCGTGCAAAGCAATCCACGAGTGTCCAATTTCATCAATGCCTTCTTCGGAAGCACATTAAGCGACGAACCCGTATCCACCAGGACATGCGACATGATAGTGCCTCTGCACTCTATTGAGACGTGCAAGGCGCTGTTGTGGTCTCTTCCTTTAGGAGTCAGCTCTAGATCTGTAAATCCCAGCCCATTACCAGCATTAACATGGGCTACCACCTCTTCCAGCTGATTTACTGATATCTCCTGCGGCTTCCAGCTGATTTACTGATATCTCCTGCGGCACGTAGGCAGCGTTCAATACCTTCAGTAACGCGTTGCGGTGCGCTTCAGAACACAGCAACAAGTTAAGAATAGAGATCTTTGACGGAGTCCTGATGAAGATGATCTACAATCTTGTAGTCGCTCTTCTTGATTAAACACATGAACTCTTCAGCATCTTTAACCAGCAAGTCCTTCTCTGCCCCAGAAGGGATCTCTTCGACAGCTCTACCTTTACCCTTATCAGCAGCATCAGCCCTGACCACTCTCTTTGCCGCAACCTCCGCTGGCGCAAACACTCTACCCGCTTCGCAGTAATGCCACTGACTCCGGCAAGACTCTGCACAGTCGATCCGAACGGCTCAAGCTCTATCTTCTGACCATTGCAATAAACTTCGGCGTCGTAATGCCATGGAACGGCGTTAGTGCTTTCGAATGGGATTGGCCCGGCCCTGGTGATAGTGATTGTAGGCGGTCGGGGCGCAGAAATAGTAATAGGGTGACGAGGAATAGTAATGGTAGCAACTTCATCTGCCTGCTCCAGCACGACTTCCCCTGATGCACTTTCGACGCTCCGCCTGAACTGCAAAATACCCTCAGACATCAGGCTTTGGATACCTTCGACCAGCTGCTCACACCCATCAGGAAGTGTAGCACAAGCCATACATAACCTCTCCGCATCCAAGAAAGAAGCCCTTCTTCAGCAACTTAGCCTTGACAAAACTAAGCGGCGTCTTCAAATCTTTGACATCAGTCAGCAAGTCTGCACTCTCTTCTGTGATAACGGCGTTCACTCCGCCTCCCCTATGATGAGGCATAGGGTTTTTGGTAACGTTGGGCACACTATCAGAAAAGTTAATAACCTTGGCGTCCACCAAGTCCTGCACTTTGTGCTTAAAAGCTTTACAATTCTCAATCGTATGGCCTGGTGCCCCAGTATGGAAATCACAAGTAGCATTGGCGTCATACCCCGGCGGTGGTGCCCCTGTTAAGGGAGCCATTGTCCTCTTTTGAACTAACTGAAGCTGAAGCAACGTTTGTAAGAGCTGTGCATACGACATAGGTGGAGTTTCAAAATGACGATTTGTCAGAGGAGCCCGATTCTGATATCTTCTATACCCCTGCTGATCTAGCTACTGAGGCTGCTACTGAGGCTGCTTGCTGCTGGCTGCCTGCTGATGCTGCTGCGGTGGAGCAGCTGGGATATTTATGCTAGCAATCTGCTGCTGAGGGCCCTTGCCCTTCCTCCGAGCATTAGTAACAGCACTGGCATCTCCTTCTCGACGCTTGCCAGCGTAGGGTTTCTTACTACCTCCTCCAGCTGAGGATGATTCGCCTTGAATTTTTCCAATCTTTATACCGTTCTCGACATGCTCGCCCATAGTGATGAGAGCCGAGAATGTCCCAGACATGCCCACTGACCAGCTTTTCATAGTAGATTCCAGGAAGGGTGGCCACGAACATTTGTACTAACTCACGCTCTAACCATCGGCGGTTGAACCCGAGCAGCCAATTCACGCCACCCCGCTGGGCGTACTCTTTAAAGCTTTCATTGTTCCGCTGTGAGAGATTCTGAAGCTGAACTCGGTTGGGGGCCAAGTCGCTATTGTATTGATAGTGGAGGACGAACGCTTCTGCGAGATCTTTCCAGGTGCGCACAGTAGCAGCTCCAGGCCCATATACCATTCGAGTGATGGACCAGAAAGACTATCCTGGAAGAAGTGCATCAGCAACTTCTCATCGTCAGAATAGGCGGACATCTATCTATAATAAGACCAGAGGTGGACGCGGGGGCAAGTAGTACCCTTAAACTCCTCAAAGACAGGCACCTTGAACTTATGAGGTACCTTGAAGTCAGCAATCAACCCGAGCTTGGACATATCAACGCCCAATGTGTTCTGATTTTCAATGCTCTCATCTTGTCTTCCAGCGCTTTGAACCTGAGTCGAGCTTCAGCATTCAACTCTGCTTCTACACCTCAATGAGAAAATATATCATCCTGATGGTCCTCAAGCCATGGTTGAGGCACCAACAGATTTCCGACACCCAGCATTGCCGTTGACCGGCCTATGTTTACATTGGCTCCCAGACTACCATTCCCGACGCCTGCCGCATTGAGTCCGATATTAGTCATCAGATTGCCGTTAGCACTGCCGTTGCCCCCGGCAACAGGAACAACATTCTGTGGAGGATCCACTGGAGGAGGAGTAGGCACAGCCCCGCCGTGCAGTATGCCATTACTGTCAACCCTGGATATCAGAGGTTGAACCAAAGTACGAAGCTGGTCCTGACCATTCGCGACCACTTGCATTAGCTCCATAAAACGATCCATCTGTTCACGGAGCTCTTGAACATTTGACCTGTACCTGGTCCATTATCCTTGTCTGATTCGCTGCGAGTTGAGTAGCGGTGGATGAGTCTTTGATCAATCCTGGAGATCGAAAGCAGCTCGGAACCTGTGTACCTGAAAAACCTGTCAACATTAAAGATTAGGGAAAGCCACAAAATGTATGTCATTGGCAAAAATGCTTCATAGCAGATGTATGCGTGTGTCTGTGTGCTTGAGAGATTTCCCTCCGATCCTGGCGCCTTAGTACCAGTGCTGACAATAATAAGGAGGGGAGTCTGGGGCCCAATCATGGAAACAACAATCTCTCATATATACATAGTACCAGTGATAGTCAACTCCGACACATCAGGGATCGTGAACTCGTACGTAACAGTCTTCTTGAGAGAGGCTGTAGTAATACAATAAGAGGCGAGAGATCCTGGATCGGGAAATGGTACCTGTCACAGACACAACGTCAATGGAATGCGAATGATCATCGCGAACTAATGCAAAATGCAGGCATGGCAACAATATATCCAGGTGGCTGCTGTGGGAGATTCGGTATCAACAGTCGCTGATGAGAAGGAAACCCCCGGTGTAAGACTACTGATCTGATCTGCTAAGAACGACCCTCTGACAGGACTATATATAAGATCAATATTCTGCTCTACCGAGAGCAAATGTCTGATAATAAGGACCCCGGGTGCATGATCAAGAGATATCTGCTGGTGAGGTCTTCAGACCCCAAATCAAAAATCTGCCCTATCAAGAACAAACACACAGCTGCTGACGAGATCTTCAGACCCTGCTCAAAATCTGCCCTATCAAGAACAAATAACATCTGCTGATGAGATCTTCAGACCCTACTCAAAATCTGCCCTATCAAGAACAAATAACATCTGCTGATGAGATCTTCAGACCCCACTCAAAATCTGCCCTATTAAGAACAAATAAGATCTGCTAGATGAGGATCTTCAGACCCCCACTCCAAAATCTGCTCCATCCAGAACAAACCACTGATGACGATACTCTGATCAAAACCTTGCTCTATCAAGAACAGACATACACCCGATGATAAGATCCTTTGATCACAACCTTCTCTGTCAAGAGCAGACAAATCTGCGACTGAGAACCTGGTACCAACATAACTGATCCACTGTCAAGAAAACCAGGTGGTCTGGAGGTCAAAGTTTCCTGCAATATCCCAATCCCACTCACCAGGTATGGACCTAATCCACGGACGAAGGTACGGCATCTTATGCGGTCATCAGCGTCACAGACTTTCATGAGTGATGACACGATTCCCAGAAGGAGTGGCATCATCAAGTCATGAAGAGGCCTCACTTAGCTGGACTTTCCAAATGATCGGTCCCCAGAGTCGACAATCCTCACGTCCGGACTCCCCCTCAGATCCTCAGGACCGGAAAGGAGAACCTCTGCAAGAATCTCGTCTGAGCGCAGATTTTCGTAGGGAACTGTGCCTGCTCAGCAGACAGGTTCGTCTACTACTTCTCCGCAACTATATCTAAGGTGTATGCTCAAGCCCAGGTACGCTTCCCACTCATGGTAACATCCCTCTCCCACAGCAGCACAGATATTCATATCGACTGGAAATAAAATGCGGGAAATAAAGTGCGAGAAGTAAAGAAATGCGATAAATAAACGCAACCCCAACAAGCAAACATACACGCGCTAGGATTGACTCTCATAGGAACCGAAGAACCAGAGATTCTGGGTTCGAGTCCCCATCAGAGTCGCTAGCTGTCGCTTGCGCGAAAATAAGGTGCTGCATGACAGAAGAGTCGCCACCTTTCGTTATTTATCCCTCAGAGCGGAAGGAAACGATCGGAAAAAACCTGACGAATAAAGGTAAGACAAGGTCCATCGCAACCATTGTCTGGGTTCGGAGTCGATTACGCAAGGGGAAGGTATTAGCACCCCTCACGTCCGTCGTACTCGACGGCATCCACGCTTGTTTGTTTACTTGGACGGGTTGTTTTATTCTATCTACCTATCAAGGCTGGCTGAAAAAGAAAAGAAAAATGGACTCGGCAAAGCGTCGCACTTTATGCCTACGTATTCTCATCAGAGAATGAGAATCAGAGTCAACGTAGTTCGGCTACGAAGGATTAGGGGGGAACAGGTTGAAGGTTGCTGCGCTAGGATATCGCATCCTGTGCCTACGTACTTCCACACTGTATGGAAGATCAGAGCAAACGTAGTTCGGGAAACTACGGGTTATCTCCTGAAAGAAGCGTTTTTTTATTGTATTTGCGATTTCAACCGCACTAGAGACTATGACCTGAGAGTGAATGCATCGCATGTCACCCAAAGGGTACCATACTAAAACATCCAATCTCAGATAGCTTAAGGCTCGTAACGTACGAAAGGAAATCATTCATGATTACTGTATCTTAAACTGCTTTGAGATGAGAAGAGAACAGACCCAACTAGGAGGGAGACTATCAAGTCCCTACTGTTATCATGCCATGGATTCATCCTATGGTTGAGGTTTGAACAGGGAACTCCTAGATGTTGTCATGCATTAAGGTTTCAACCTGAAAGTCTATCATCACAAATCCTCATCAAAGGAAATGAGAGTCCTAAGGGATCATGTCAATGATACACCAAAACAGACAAAGCATCAGCTTAACAGTAAAATGCATGCAATGCAAGTGAGGGAGGAAATGTGTGTGGGGCTTCAGCCTCCACAAGCTCGTCTCGACTCAAGCCAGTCATGAATAACAGTAATCATACTGAAAATAAACAACATGCTATCAAGCAATAAACAGTAAACTGAAATGAAGAGCCATCAGGCAAACAAAACACATGCTTGAGGAAGAAAGAATCTACATCTACTCCTCTAATCCTAGCCCTAAAACAGAACCCTAATCAGAAGAAAGCAAAGCCCTAAAGCAAGACCCTACACAAGAGAAATCAATCCCAGTCTCCAAGCTTCAGAACAAAGCTTACCAAAGAAAGGGAGCTAAGTAGGCAGACTCATAGTGCCCTCCTCAGGAAAGCACTAGGAGGCTTATACTCA
>OZ012741.1:352453620-352540795 GCA_963859935.3 Lathyrus sativus
ATTCCTCTTTTACTACTATCTCAGACGTCCTATTAGTTGAAGGTCTTAAACATAATCTTATTAGCATTAGTCAATTATGCGACAAAGGTTATAAAGTTTCATTTTCAAAAGATTGTTGCATGATTGAACATAATGATAAGAAGGATGATGTGTGTAAGGGCTTGAGGGTAAACAATGTCTATATGCTTAACTTGTGTGAAGTATCTTTGACTAGCAATAAATGTCTTGTCACTACGAGTGAAGATTTGTGGTTATGGAATAGACGTTTAGCGCATGTCAACTTTGACTTGCTAAATAAAGTAGTCCAAAGGATCTAGTTGCCGGCCTACCTAAAATCAAAATTTTAAAATATCACTTATGTGATGCGTGCTAAATGCGGAAGCAAACAAGGATCTTGTTTAAATCTAAAAATGTTGTTTCTATGACGAGACCTCTTGAACTCTTCTATATGGATCTTTTTGGACCATCTAGGATCAAAAGCTTGAGTGGTAATTACTATGGTTTTATGATTGTAGACGACTACTCTAGATTTTGTTGGATTATTTTCTTAGTTAGCAAGAGTGATACTTTTTCAGCATTTGAAAAGTTGCCAAGCTATCTCAAAACAAATTAAATACTAGCATTGTCATAATCCGAAGAGAACATGGGGGTGAATTTGAAAACCATATCTTTGAGGAATTTTGTGATAAGCATGGCATTTATCATAATTTTTCAGCTCCACGTACTCCTCAATAAAATGGAGTAATGGAACGTAAAAATCGCATTTTAGAAGAGCTTGAAAGAACTATGATTAATGAGAGTGACCTTCCTAAATAATTTTAGGCCGATGCTATTAGTACGGCGTGTTATATTTTGAATAGGGTGTTTATCCGTTCTATTCTTAAAAAAATCCATATGAGCTTCTAAAAGGAAGGAAGGCTAATGTATCACATCTTCATGTTTTTGGTTGTAAATGCTTTGTGTTAAATAATGAAAAAAAGAATCTTTGCAAATTTGATTCAAAAGTCGATGAAGGTATCTTTCTTGGATACTCTCAAAATAGTAAAGCATATAGAGTATACAATAAAAGGTTACTTATTGTAGAAGAATCTTAGCAATTTTTTACTCGACCAAGGATACTCAAGAGGGAAGGTCAATACTACCCTCTTTATTAAACGTCAAGGAAAACACTTAATTTTAGTACAGTTTTATGTAGATGACATTATCTTTGGATCTACTAACATGCATTTGGTCAAGGAATTTTTTAAGTTGATGCAGGGTGAGTTTGAAATGTGCATGATGGGGGAGCTAAACTATTTCCTTGGACTCCAACAAACAACTCGAAGAAGGAACATTTGTGAGCCAAACAAAGTATTTCTATGAGCTACTCAAGTGCTTTGATATGGCTAATGTAAAATCAGTTGATACTCCAATGCTTACATGTGTGAACTTAGATCAAGATGACAATGGTAAGATCGGCGATGTAAAGAAGTATAGAGGTATCATTGGTTCTCTTCTTTATCTCACCTCATCTCGATCGGATATCATGTTTAGTGTTTGTATGTGTGCTAGATATCAATCATGTCCCAAGGAATCACATTTAAAAGCGGTCAAGCGCATACTTAGATACTTGTGTGGTACTCGAAAGTATGGGCTTTGGTTTTCCAAGGGAAGTGATTTTACTTTGGTTGGCTATTTTGATTCCTATTTTGCCGGTTGCAAATTGGATAGGAAGATCACTAGTGGCACTTGTCATTTCTTTTTAAATTCCTTAGTGAGTTGGCATAGCAAAAAGCAAGTTTCTGTTGCTTTTTCAACTGCCGAGGCGAAATACGTTGCAGCCGGTAGTTGTTGTGTCCAAATCTTGTGGCTCAAGTAACAATTACTCGACTTCAATGTTAAACTTGATTGTATTCCTATTTTGTGTGACAACACGAGTGCCATTAACTTGACCAAAAATCCAGTACTACATTCACGTACGACACATATTGAAATTCGCCACCATTTTTTTAGGGATCATGTAGAGAAAGGTGATGTCATATTAGGGCACGTTGATAGTAAAAATCAACTTGCCGACATTTTTACAAAACCACTTACGACGAAACCCTACTTTAACATTCGTAGGGAACTTGGTATTCTTGATATCTCAGATCGTGTTTAAATGAAATTGTTGTATCCTCTCTATCTATGCTTATCTATACATTGATTAACCATATTGAAAAGCTAAAGCTATGTGAGGGTATTCATCGTTCATCACCATTTGAGGCACTATCGTTCCTATCTATTTGATTTATCTTGATTACATATATGTTTGTACTATGTTTAGTGTGCTATCTTGGTGTTTAATTGATAGTTAGATTCTCTTTTTAGTCTATTTTTATGTTTTGAAAAAAATGTGGGCTTGCTATTTATGTTTGTGTGCTGGATTCTTATCATGGTTTTCTATTTTTTTTCATGTTTCTATTACATGCGTCGACCTGAACAAGGTGTAGGTCGACTCATGATCTTTCCAATTCAAACATAAATGTTTTTTCCAGTCATGCGTCAACCTGAGGGATCCTCGTGCGTCGCCACATACTAAACGTTTCAAAATTTTGGAAATTCAATACGCATGCGTCGACACATACATGTTTGAGGTCGACACATCGTTTGTGAGTCTGAATTTTTTTTTAAATTGAAACGTTGATGTTCACATTGGGAATTACATTTTATCATTTAAGTATTTTCATTCATTGCATCTTATCATTTGCATTTCTCTCATCTCTCTATACACCAACAACTCTCTCAACTCTACATAAAACCCTACAAATCCATTTCAAGAGTTCTCTCAAATTAGGAATTCCAAATCCAAATTAGTGAGAAGTTTGGTGTTTCTACACTCTTATCTACTGCGATATTATTCATCTTCCCCAACAAAGAAGTTTCAATGGCATCTTCAAGGGTAATTGGTAAGAGATCAACTAGAGGTTCCACTTCTCGAGCATCCACTTTACAACCTCCGTCTGAAACTCCGATAAACGCTATATCTCTTCTCTCTGATGACCTTGCTGAGGTTTATGAAAATTGTTTTAAGAACGATCAATTACTAAGCAGTTTGTCTATTATCTAAAAGTTGCTGAAAGAATGCACATTTAGAAAATTATTGACATGTTAAATCATCAAAAGTTCAATAATTTATTATAATGTAGTACCAATTACAATGAGGACATGGTTAGACTGTTTTACACTAGTTTTTAAAGAAAATTCACTGATTATGACTTTGCTTACAAGTTTGGGAATAAGACCTTAAAGGTTGATAACACTGATTGAAGATACCTGTTTGATATGTGTCTTTGTTTTTCTTCTGATCTTAACATAACCGATACTAAATTGGTTCTTGATTATGAATTTAAGTCTACACTAAATTATATGTTGAAAGACCCTTATCCAGAGGAATTTGTTACAAGTGATCTCTTTCCAAAATCTGTCATTACTGGTTTGTTAAAGCGACAAGATAGATCCTACAATGGATTGTTTCTCATATTCTATGATCAAAGAATTGAGGACATTCTAGAGTTGATGAAGCCAAAGTGCACTTGGTTTATCTGCTCAAGAATAAAAAAGAAGGTAAATTGGCCATATTATATTTCTAGTCGCATCTTTGTCGTGAAGGAATTCGGTAGAGGGTCAGCCTTATGCTATGAGTCATTTATCCAAAGCGTATTGGACTGTACTAAAATTGTTGTTCAGGATATTCCTTACACCTGCATCTCTAGTGACCAAGAGTTTAGTCTGAAGACTCTAACTCTGACGGGGTACATTTGGGATCAACAAGCAACGAGGTATATGGTCAAGATTAAGGGATCAAGTGCTAGGATTCGGGATTTAGATGAGGATGAGGAGGAAAAAGAAGATCAATATGAGGAAACTCATCATATGGATATCGAGCCTCATTTTGACGGTCATGATGATAATGCTTGGTTAGGTGTTTCACCAGTGCAAGATCCTTATGCTAACCAACGATGGGGATCTTGGCAAAAAATGCTTGGACTAACCAAGACACCACTTATATGCCTCCTTCTCCACCTGAATATCGAACCAATAATTCTAAAGTTCTTGATATGCTACGGAATATGCACCTTGAGCAACAGAGTTTTGCAGCCCTTCAAGAACAAAGGTTTGAAGCTATGCAGGGCTAGATTCAAGCACAAAATAAAAATTTTGATTTGTTTGCGTCAAGAGTTTTAAGAAGGTTTGATAATATGGTTGAAACAATGGCAAGTCAGCATCATGCTCTTTCAGTTAGCTTCAATATGCTCAACAGAAGTGTTCTTAGTTTGACTGAACACCTAGATGTGCAAGGAGCTTATAATCAGGATTATTCCTTTAGGGGGAGAGGTCAACCACATAGGGCCAGAAGACCTTAGATTATTGATTGGTGTCCTGCATATCATTTGGCATCTTGTTTTGTGTTTGCTTTTGTTTTGTTTTGTTTTTGTTTTATTGTCTTGAGACATGTAATGAACAAATTATGGTGTGTAATGCATTAATATTTCTTCTATATGTTTTTTATGATATTTAACTCTATATTTCGTGCATTAGCAACATTATATGTGGATGTTTGTTGATGACTTATCTGTTGTAAAGCATATGTTTGCATACATATGAATATGATTTGATTACAAATGACCATTTGCTTCACTCTTTTTGATGTTGTCAAAGGGGGAGAATGCAAAAGCAAGTGTTTCATAAAGAAAGATCAGAATTTCACAAAGGGAAAAATGCATACAGTGAGAGGGAGAATGCTTTCACAAAGGGAAAAATGCATACAGTCAGGGGAGAATGCTCTTCATAAAGTACTCAATGTGTGAAAGATTTTGCAAGGTTTTTGTCATCATAAAAAAGGGGGAGTATGTGAGGGTAAGATTCCTTATTACTTTGTTTTAATGATGTCAAAACTAGGAAAATTTTGTACTTGTGTATTTTGGACGGTATCGTCTTGTCTTAACTTGCATCCATTATTTTAACATGCACATAATGATCCACATACATGAATCTAGGAACATAGGAACATACTCTATGTGTAAAATGTATTTTAAATGATGTTTGATGCATTTGGTCGACACATACTAGGCATAGGTCGACTCACAATTGACAAAAGTAGTGTTTGGGAGATTATGGCATCCTTGCATCGACACACATCTACTGTGTAGGTCGACGCGTGTTGATCGATAACAACTTGGAGCTCTCGGGTGCTCATGCGTCGATGCATGGTCAGGGTTCAGGTCGATGCACAATTTGATTTTGTGTGCAGGTTTGCTTTCTAGCATGTTCAGGTTGACTCACAGGTTGTGGAGGTCGACCTCTCACGCGTTTTAGCACATTTTTCTGCATCTTTGTGATTCAAAAGTATGTTATTTTTGTTATATTTTCATACTCATATATATTCATATGCATTATTTTTTTTGTAAACAACCAACAAGAAAATTGAAAGTATACATTGAATTGCTCTTCATCTTCATTCTCACATTTGCACTCATCAACAATCACACATAATCATCTTTGTTGATCTTTGCTTTGTCGAGGTGATAACGTCCAAACTTAGGAATTGTAAATCTAGTTTGGGTTGAGATTTCAGTGTGATTTTCTTGAATAAAACCATTGGGGTTTTGTTCTCCTAGATGTTGGTGATTTAGGGGTTTTTGCACAAATCATTGCATCACAGATTCAGCCAAGTGAAAGGCTTGAAGACCGGTGGGTTTGGTCAAGCAAGTAACGATAACCAAAAGATTGTGTTGAAAGATTTGGGGTCAAACGTCTTGCGATCGAAATCATCCGAGCGAAAGACTTGAAGAACGAAAGATTTTGTCAAGTAAGTAGCGGTAACCGGAGGTTTGTTCGAAGCGTTTGATGCAATTGATTCGGCTGGAATCAAGGTAGGGGGAAGTGGATAGAATCAACATCAACAATTAGGTTTGAGTGTGTGGAAGCTATAACTTCTCTTGTACAAAAATTTGCAACTAGATATTATACATATCTCAATTCGAGTTTTAGAATTGATGGCAGACGTACCCGAAGCGAGGATGAAAATAAAACTGCCTAAACAAATCGGGTCTCTCTCTCTCTCTCTCTCTCTCTCTCTCTCTCTCTCTCTCTCTCTCTCTCTCTCTCTCTCTCTCTCTCTCTCTCTCTCTCTCTCTGTCTCTCTCTCTCTCCCCCCCCCCTTCGTGTTGTTAACGTTTGTGTGAAATCAAATGTTAGATACATTTCTATTGATTTGTAGTGCTGAAAAACTGTTTTGAAAATTTATTGCAATTACTTTGATTGCAATTGTGAAGAAAATTGCACTATCATTTCATAAAAAATTGAACTTAGGGTGTTGTGCACACCAAGTGTTCGACATATTGATCGCACACAAACTGTTCGTAAAATTGTCAATTTAATTTTGCCATTTATAATTCAATGAAAACCGGTTAATTCAAAGTGGTTCATTTGAATAATTGATTGTGAAAATTATTGATTCGTTTATCTCATCAATTTTATTCCATTCGGCTACGCATATCCAATCTTACTAATAAGGTTCGTTTAAACGATTTTAAATTCAAGACCGCTTCCGCATATTTTTAAAACAATTTTTTAAACGCTGATTTTAATAAAAATTAATGATATATTGAACCCCTTCTAAATCAATGTCATTGTCTAACAAGTATATGTTTCAACATTTATGATACACAACAACTATATGTTCCAACATTCTTGATGCACAACCTGTTCCTACCCATTTCATTTGTCTAAAATGCCAAAACTCTAAATCAATTGTGAATTGCAAAGATGAAACTTTGACTAACATTACTGGAAGTGGTAGTGGTAGTAGTAATAGCAGTTGCTTTGGAAAGGGATTACCAGTACCATCTGATGTTCATTGAAACTTTACTAGATATGTAAATAAAATATTTTTTTTGTTTGTTTTTGTTGGGCCAGAATTAAATTAAGTTTGTATAATAGCAGAAAAGCCTAATAGGTGCCATTAGGTGTAGGGTATGCCATTATTCTCATTTCAGGTTCTACCTTTTTACATATCATGCACATATCTTTCATTTTTTGACATTAAACATTTCATTCAATGACTTTGTTTATCATGTACATATTCTATAGACTTTAAAAAGTTCATAAGATAATATGTTTAAATTCATACATATTATAAGCATATATGAAATATTGCAGTCAAAAGTTCACTAACTCTAACATGCACATGTAGTGGTCTAGCGACAACTCAGGAGCAAATATATGAGATTGCCAAAAAAGAAAAGTACAAATACTTTAAATATCAAATGAATATACAAAAGAAAGTACAAACATGTTTAGTCTTGATTAGGGGTGGCAAAATTGATGGATTGGATGGATATGGATTGGATTGTTAATGGATGGATCAAAGCAATCCATTAATTCATTAACAATCCACTAACTCTCTTTAAAAAATTCAATTCAATCCATTCATTAAGAGATAAAATCCATCCAATCCATCCATTAACATATTTCTAATGGATGGATATCCATCCATCCAAAAATTAATTTAAAAATTCTTAATTATTTTTTAAATTTCATAGAAACATAATTTAAATATTTTAAATTATTTTTTAAATTTCATAAAAAAAGACTTAAATTTTACAAAAAAAATTATATTCTTAATTATTTTTTAAATTTCATAAAAAAAAAATTAAATTTTACAAAAAAATTCATATTCTGAATTATTTTTTAAATTTCATAAAACAATTAATATTCTCAATTATTTTTTAAATTTCTTTAAAAAAATTAATATTCTTAATCATTTTTTTAAATATTCTTAACCATTTTGTTAGTTATTCTTAATTGTAAAAAAATTATTCTCTCTTCACATTCCAATTAAGAATATATATATATATATATATATATATATATATATATATATATATATATATATATATATATATATATATATATATATATATATATATATATATATATATATATATATATATATATAATATATATATATATATATATATATATATATATATATATATATATATATATATATATATATATATATATATATATATATATATATATATATATATATATATATATATATATATATATATATATATATATATATATATAAAAGCAAATCTTTTAAATAATTATTCTTAATTATTTTCAGTAAGACTTTATTATTTTTATAATATATAGAAATCTTAAGTAATCATTCTTAATTATTTTTTGAATTCTTCTTAACTATTTAAGAAATTAGTGAAGTCATCCTAAAAATAATTAAGGATATATATATATATATATATATATATATATATATATATATATATATATATATATATATATATATATATATATATATATATATATATATATATATATATATATATATATATATATATATATATATATATATATATATATATATATATATATATATATATATATATATATATATATATATATATATATATATATATATATATATATATATATATATATATATATATATATATATATATATATATATATATATATATATATATATATATATATATATATATATATAATATATATATATATATATTATATATATATATATATATATATATATTATATATATATATATATATATATATATATATATATATATATATATATATATATATATATATATATATATATATATATATATATATATATATATATATATATATATATATATATATATATATATATATATATATATATATATATATATATATATATATATATATATATATATATATATATATATATATATATATATATATATATATATATATATATATATATATATATATATATATATATATATATATATATATATATATATATATATATATATATATATATATATATATATATATATATATAAATTTTGTTTAACACAAATTTAACAATCTTAATGAATTAGTGTTAATGAAGTCTATAGAAAATGAAATCAAATTTAACAATCTTGTCTTCAAGTTTTATTCTTATTTTAGTGGCAGAATTGTTGTCTCCTTCAAGGAGAAGAACCCTGAATCCCTCTGAAAAATCTTTTCACCCTTGTAAATTATTGGCAGTACAAAGCATAGTTGGTTTAGCATCCCTCTACACTAGTAGCAGATCATGAAAAATCTTTCCACCCTTGTAAATCATTGGCAGTGCAAAGCATAGTTGGTTTAGCATCTCTCTACACTAGTAGCGGATCATGAAAAATCTTTCCACCCTTGTATATCATTGGCAGTGCAAAGCATAGTTGGTTTAACATCCCTCTACACTAGTAGCATATCAATACCAATCTGCAAGATCTATTATGAGATCAAAAATTACAAGTTTGATTAAACAAAGTACATAATGCATCTGATATGAAACATACCATTTATAAATGTAAGGATACCATTAACTATAAACATACCAATAAACATCTGAGTTATAAAGCATGGGCAATGAAACATGATAACTTTAAAGATCCCAAAACACCTTAACAGAGGTATAAGAAAACATTATTGTCGTTGAACTCATTTATGCTACAGAAACCTAACTTCATAGTATGGACACATAACAAACTTCATACTCTTCACATAAAATCGACATGCAGGGCATAAAATATCATTAGATGAAGGTTATGTCATGAATAATTCTTAACATGAAGATTGTGTATTTTGTGTATAGTTCTTAACATGAAGATTGTGTATGAATGATGTAATAGTACCTTGGGTGAAAAGAAAAAACTCTCAAACAAGTAACCTCATGTTGTGAAAAGAAGGTTGAAAGGTCCTCAACAAAACCGGGTCCATCAAATCAAATGCAGCTACAAAAGAGAATCAAAGTAGAAAACAATTAAACATACATTAATTAAAAAAGAATATAAATGAAAAGAATACAAATGGAAATATTGAGATACTAACCTGGAGTTCCACAAAGCCAATCATGTGTACACAACAATGCTTCAACATTTTTGGGTAAAAGAGCGCTTCGATACTTATCAAGTATACGTCCACCTATACTAAATGCTGGTTTTGATGCAACTGTAGTAATTGGAATGCTCAAAAGGTCACGTGCCAATATAGAAAGTTTAGGGTATTTACCCTCATTTGCTTTCCAATATTGCAAAACATCCAAATCAGCATATTGCTCATGATCAATTTTTTTTCATTCAAATAAGTTTCCAAATCAGACTTATCTTTTGATGGTCCACACAATTTACTTTCGTAACTCCCAAAATCCTGCAAGTCATTTGAGGGAATGTTTGGACTACCTCTAATTGACCTTTGTGAAGATGAAGTGCTTTCTTCATTTGAGGACTTGAGATATTCTTGAAAAAAAGCTTTCAACTTATCAAAAATCACCTTTGCAACTTGTACTCCCTCACCACCTAACAACCTCACATAACACCACTCAACAAACTGCAACTTATATCTAGGATCTAAGATGACAGAAAATGATAGCACAACACTATAAGAATTCCAATATTTATTAAATTTTTTCTTCATTCTTCTAGCCATGCAACATAATTGATTTTGTTTCTCAAACTCACTATGATCAACACATGCAACTTCCTTGATTTTCATATGAATTCGCCACACACCACTAAAATAGAGGTTGGCGGTTGGATAAGTGCTACCTGAAAATAACACAGTGATATCATAAAATGGCTTCAAAAATCAGCTATGACTTTTTACCTCATCCCATTCCTCGTTGATAAGCAACAATCAAAATAGGGATCAATATCGCTTAGGAGGGTAAAGGCTTCTCGTTGACCTATAGCAGTCTCAAGCATCAGATAAGTGGAATTCCATCTAGTAGGTAAGTCTTGACGAACTTGCTTAGAAGTCACATTTGAAAGTTGCTCTAAACAAGATGCAAATTTTATCTTTCGAGCTTCTGAGCCTCTTACATATTTCACACACAACCTAATTTTATCCAAAGATCCATCTATCACCTTTAAACCATCATGAACAATTAAGTTTAAGATGTGTGTTCCACATCTAACATGAAAATAAGTACCGTCAGCTATCAATCCTAATCCTGATAATAAATGTTTCTTCAATATATTCACCATAACATCATTGTTAGATGCGTTGTCTAAAGTAATCGTGAATATTTTTTTCTCAATACCCCACTCCTTTAGCAAATTTATTAACTTCTCAGCCAAATTAAAACCGGTATGAGGTGGTTGGACAATGAGTGAAGGATACAACTTTTTTCTCTAATTCCCAATTCCTATTAACAAAATGTGCAGTCAAAACCATATATTGATCTGTATTTATTGCAGACCATAGATCGGATGTTAAACAAATTTTTCCTGGAATCGACTGCAAATAGGATTTTAAGTTTTCCTTTTCTTTTCTAAACACCTTCAGAACATCAGACTTTGCAGTATTTCTAGTAATTGACTTAACATCGGGGTGTAAGAAACAAAGTAAGTCAATTATCCCTTCATGTTCAACAAAAGTAAAAGGATAATTGTGTTTGACAATTACCTTATAAATCTTTTCCCTATACTTTTCTTGATCCAGTGGCGGATAAGAAGATCCATTCCCTCTTCCAACACATTTCACTGCATGTTTTATCAAATTTGAAGTGCCACCACCCTCTCTAGCCATATAAATTTTATTACAACTTTTGCATTTGGCCTTTGGGAGTCCTTTATCGTCCACAAACTTTTCAAAAAATTCCCAAGCCGTAGAGGTTTTTGTTCTTTTTAAACTAAGGACTGAACTTTCATCAACTTCATCCTGAATTTGAATTACGGGTTCATCGCCATCGGTAGACATATTTCCTATAATTTGACAATAATTGAAGGTGAGTACAAAGGAAATACAAACTGAATTATCCATTAAAAGCCACTAATAACATTAAGACTTGAAACCATAAAAACACTTCAATAATTTATTATGCATCAACTAGCTTTATTTCATATAGATTAATGACATTACATGTCAAAAAGAGAGAAATTGTGTCAAGTAACTAATAACAAGTAATATATTAGTTATGTTTAACAATTAACACAGAATAAAAGGTTACAGCTACTCTCAGTATACAGACCCAACAAAATAAGAGATAACAACAAAAGATAATAATCACAGAAGCGTAAGTTTGATGATAACAATAACGTATATATAACTTTATAGCCTTGGGGTGTTAATGTTTTGGTGACCTGAAATGTTATTTACTCGCTAAACAATGTTGTGAGCTCACTGCATTTTCTTTTTTACTAATACTGCACATTAATATCAGAAATCAAATTATGATATTTTTATTATTAATCATGAGATATTGGAGGAGAGAAATCAAATCTTAATTTTGGGTGAGATTAAGCAATAAAATATTTATGAAATTAAAATGATTTTCTAACATGATAGTTTAGATTATATATTTTGTGTTGATGTTACTATGTTTTTTTGTTAAGTTGTTATTTTGGTTATGGATTTAGGTTAAAATTAGTAGCTTTAGATACATCTTTTTTTATTGATGTTGTTGAATCCCTATGATTCCATTGTTGTACAAGCACTTAATTTCAACTTCATCATCAAGGCGATGTCTCAACCGGACTAGGACATATTAGCAACTCAATGACTCTTTTGGCTTAGCTCAAGTAGCCAAACATATGCCAAAGAAAAGTCATTAAATTAAGCTGGACAGTGTCCAACATTTGTGTGGACTGCAATATATATGTGCTTTCTAAATTCATATAGAAGATAACTTTCTGTTTCTTTTCAACCATGTCTCTTTTAACATGGAAGAGGGGTTACATGTGTTTCCCACACAAAACGTCATTTAGATTGAATTTTCAAATATATTATTATTTTGGTTGGACTTCACTTTGAAGATGGACAGTTAACGGCCAGTCACCGGCAGATCGAGTCTCAAGCTTATCAAGCAGCAAAGAAAAAGCAGAAGATATGTTATCGTGAATTTTCTGAAGTGCCTAAGGCTAAAAGTTTCTTAGCCTATGTAGGGGAGCTAGCAAATCTTTTTTCTGGTTCTTCGCTTACCGACAATGCTAACACGGGTGTGGTGAAGCTTGGTGATGGGAGGGTGGTTTGTTTGACAGAGACACAAAAAGGGTCCATAGTGATAGATCCTGAGATGTTGGAGACAATTGGTAAATTTGAGTATAGTAATTCTTTGGGAGGACTCATTCATTCTGCACACCCCATTGTGACGGATAAGGAGTTTTTGACGTTAATTCCTGACCTTGTGAAACTTGAATACTTGGTGGTGAGAATGAAACCTGGCTCTAATGAGAGGAATGTTATTGGTGGTGAGAATGGAACTTGGGTCCATTCCTTCCCTGTTACTCAACACTATGTTATTGTGCCTGAAATGCCATTGAGATATTGTGCTCAGAATTTGCTCAGGGCTGAACCAACTCCTTTATACAAATTTGCTCAGGCATAAAGCTATCTTAGATGATTGTGGCACAAATCATAGAGATTTTCCTAATCATTTCAAAAGCTTAGCAAATGGGCCCTTAATGGTATGTATGAGTCAATTATTTCTCAGAAAGGTTCGTGGAAACTAATGGCCAGGTCCTAAAATTGTCCTATATCAAAGCAACAGCTAAAACATGGGATTTAGTAGGGTCTGATGGGAATCTAGATGGTTCAACCTCTCCACAAACTCTGATAGCAGCCATGAATACAACTCACCAAACTAAACCTCAGTTCTAAGTTAAACAACATAAGACTTGCAGCCTAACCTCAAAGTCTTGAAGGGGCTCCCAAGACTGAGCAGAACCATAACCGCAGACCTACAACATACGACCTACAACTGATTGGAGTGAGTGTCCTGAGATGGGTGCAATAGGTGATTTAGGGAAGGAATGTTTGTGCAGACAAACTAATTAGCATTACTGTAGCCATGAGATATTCACAATTTCATTTCCCTACTAAGAAGAATGGTGTTATCACCATAAGGGTCATTTCCTTTCCAACTCTCAGCAAGTATATAAGGATATCCAAGAGGCTCAACAACAGAAAGTAAAGCATTAACAACTGGACTACATGGTTGACCATCAACCTTAGTACAAAAACTATTACTCCCACTCAAATCATTATCAACCACAGCGCCATCTTGAAACTTAGGAGGTGGTCCTTGAAGTTGATTGTTTGTCAAGTTCACAACATGCAAACTAAGAAGAGAAGTCAAAGTCGGCGGAACAACACCGGTTAATCTATTATCTCTAAAACAAACATTTTCCAATTGAGTAAGATTTGATAAATCTGGTATAAATTAGTGAATTAAGCTAACTTATCTGTTCCATCTTTAAAAACCTCACCATTTTCATGATCAAAATCTGCTATGGCTAGAGCCTATAGTATATACAATCTGATCTAATGCCAAACAACAAAATTCTCGTAGACTATAAAAAAAGCAACAGCTTCTCTTTGGAAAACTAAAGGATCTTTCCAAACCTGAATTCTAGCCTGGTGGTGCTTATCTCTAGATTTAACCGGAGCATATATCATTGAAAACTACAAGCCTATATCCCTAAAGTGTAGTAACATTAAAAAGGCATTTGATACACAAGATTGTAATTTTTTTATCAACTAATTGGGTATAATCAAGTGTTTTGCTCTTGGATACATACTAAAAAAATGACAATGATGCCGAAGTTTTTTAAATTATAGTAAAAGAATGAGATAATGATGATGAGAAGCAATTTTACATGGCAAGTTCGTACAGACTTGGAAACCCATTTTTGCAACAGAACCGAAACATCATTTGCAAATTATATTTATGAAAACAAGTTGATTTTTTGAGAAAGGAATGAATGATATTGTTTACCTTGCTTGCTTCAAAGAGAGATCAATTGTAGCACCCAATTGTTGAGATGAATGGCGATTGAAGCACCGAAACGTTGAGATGAATTACTAGTGCTTGATATTAAAACGAAATTGAGAAAAGAAGAAATTTGGGGACGAAATTAGGGTTCTTGGTGTAGACAGAAATTTGAAGAAGAAAAAAATTGGGGAAGAAATTAGGGTTCTTAGTTTATAATTTGGGGAAGAAATTTTATAGAGTAATTTGAAGAAGAGGTTTCTACGTAAAGTTTGAGAAGATGAAGAAGAAATTAAATATTTTTATTTTTTTGTGTTTAAAATAAAAAAGAATATTTAATTGAAATGTTTAATATTTTTTTTATAAAAATAGTTTATTTAATTAAAATCTATCTCATTGAAATTTATAAAATCTAATGGATTTATAAGATCCATTAACTAATAATATAAGATCCAATGAATTTATAAAATGAGATGGATGGATTGAATCCATCCATATGAGTTAATGGATGGATTGGATCAAATCCATTAAATTATTTTTTGTCTTATGGATGGATTGGATGGATAAATTATTGGATGGATTGGATGGATAATATCTAAATGGATTTTATTGCCACCCCTAGTCTTGATATACCCTCAAAAGATAACTTTTACATTTATTGGAGCCACAAAGAACTGGATCAAAGTTCTGGAAGATGATGGAATATGCACAGCCTGGCCCTTCCTAATGTCTAATTTTTCTCCCCGTTTTTTCACAGGTTTTTCCACGAGAGGTAATTCTATTTGATCAAAGGTCGGATACTAAATATGGACAGTTTCATTCTACATAATTTTGCAAGCATATCTTTCTAATTATCACTGATGTGTATATTACTGTAATACCCCAAATTTTGCCCTAAGATTAGTCGTTTCATCTTGCATCCCATTTCATTTTGCATTGCGTTTAAACTAACCACTAACGGGTGGTGCAGTTGTTTGATTGTTGCAAGAAAATATCATGTGGCGCACTCTTTTAGTTTATAGGGTTTCTAGTGCCACTTTATTTTGAATGAATAAAATAACATAATTGGCAAGAGACCCTATGTAAGGAGTTGTGAGTGTGAAAGGTTGAGATTTCGAATCCCACCTTCTTCACTTTTTGTTTTGTTTCTTTTATTTTTATTCTAACTTTTCTATTTTCATAAAAAAAATAACAAAAATAGTTTTTTTTATTATTTAATTATTATTTTCGTATTTTATTTAAATTATTTTTTTAAAAATATTATTTTTTCACTTTTTTCCATATTATTCATATGTTTTAGTTTGTTTTTTTAGCTTTGACTAATTATTTAAGTTGGGTTTTAAAGTGGGCATTAGGTTAGAGTTAACCCTAATTTGTTATCTATATAAACATAAGTTGTGTTTGAGAAAAAGAAGGAGAAAGAAAAGAAAAAACGGCGGCCATTCTCACGATTTATCAGAAGAGGGAATTTTTTTGGAAGAACCCTAAAAGGTTTGAATTCATCATCGGCCAAGCGCTACCGGCGAGCAAAAAGTCCCAACGGCGGAGGCCCAGTTCGTTCAACATCATCGTCGTTACCGTAAGCTTTCTCTTTCCTTTGATTTACGACATTTTATGAGTTTTGTGTGTTATTTTGTTCATTGATTGTAGATTAATGGGAAGAATAATAAGAAGATGACATGCAAGGATTGAAGGAGAGGAAAAGCTTCGATAGTCATCCATGGAGAAAACGGCAGAAGCCTTTTTATTTACGTTTCATTTTTTTTATTTTATTATTCAATTGTTTATTTTTTCATTTATATTAACTATGTAGTTTGTAATTAATAATGCAATTAAGTTTAGGTAAGCTATTTCAACAAAAAAAAAACATAACGTAATCAGTTTTTTTAAAAATTAAGATCTTTCTAAAAAGGTTTTTTCAAAAATTAAACCATTTTTTATTTAAAAACATATTTCTAAATAAAACAGTTTTTCTTAATTAAAGCTTTTTTCCAATTAAAACCATTTTTCATTAAGTTAACACAAAAATTAAAAAATGACCTTTCTTTCACTAAAACAAAAATTAAAACCTTTTTCGTTGAATTTAAATCAAATTTTTTCATTAAAATTTAAAACATCTTTTTAATTAAAATTTAAAACATTTATTTTCGATAAAATTAAAACATTTTTTTCAAGACATTTTTTCATTAAAATTAAAACCAGTTTCTTTATTAAAATTTTTAGTAAATAATTAGAATAGTTTCTCCATTTAAGCATGAAATTAATTCTCCTCTCCTCTTCTCAATAAAAACTCAAAAAGAAATAAGTTTTGATTTAGCCGTTTCATTTTTGTCTAACCCTCGTTAATTTGTTTGTTTCAACTCGTTATTATTTCATTTGTTCGTTTTTGTTCCATGGATGTAATTTACGCGAGGCCATGGTCGCGGTTATTTTATTTTGCATTTTTTAGGAATTTGTAATTTACGCGAGTGATCGTCGCGATGCTTTTTTTACTACTTTCTTTATTTTTCCGCACTTTAATTCGGCCGAATAGTAATTTGTCGTATTTTGCATGTTTTTACCGTTAGAATCCCTAAGAAGGAATTAGGATTAACAGTTTGGCCGCCGAGTCAATAATCTTAGTTTCAACCATTTCAAAACCCTAATTAGTTTAGGTGTCCCGCCGTGGACGAAAATACCCTTTACCCTAGCATTAGGTCAAAGAGTCGTCGTGCTCTATTCAGGGTTTCCCGCCGTGGAATCCCTAATTTAACCCTAATTCAATTAACAAATTCAACATAGAAATAGGAGTTTCAAAGACTCCACGTAAGCGTGTCCTTAAGATACGTTTATTCCCCATTGAAACCTTGACCATAGTCAAGACGTTTCTAACCTCCCTTTCGAGGGGAACTACGATTACTCTGATTCCATTCCCTATCCAGGATACGTAGGCACAAGATGCGACGTCTTGCCGAGTAAACTTAGGACTAACCCTTAGGTCTTTAGGTCACTCTATCTCTTAGCTCAATATATATTAAAGCAGATAATAAAATAAAAAAGCATACAATAAACAAAAGGTTCCTGTAGAGTACTACAGAAGTTTAGGGTGCTAGTACCTTCCCTAAGCTTAACCAACCCCTTACCTAGGTCTCTCCCCGCATTATGTTTATGATGCAAAAATAGGTTTTCCCTCTTTTGACCTTTTCCTTCGGATAAATCAAAGAGCGGTTGTGAATCAAGAATTGTGATTCAAACTAATTAATAGTTTGATATCCTATTTCCACCACAACAGAAAATGGCTACTTCACTGGGGACCCTCCTAATTTTTAAGGGTTGCCCCTATTTTGTTTATTGTATGGTATTTCTATTTTATTTCATTATCTGTATATATTGTATCTTGCTTGGGGTATCTTTGTTGTGAGATAAGTCCTACACCCGGACTTGAGTGACATTATTATAGGAAGGTGATATATTCAATGAGGCTTATAGGGAGTTGAATTCCGACCAAGCTGACTCGAGAATCACCACTCAGTTGAGACCCTTTCGAAAATGGTTCGGTTGAACGAGTAATCGTGAAAACGTTTTCCATGGTCGATTGGAGTCTGTGATACTGGGGACCGTCGTACCTTAACACCACTTTGGCCTTATCTGGGACATAGTGCGGGAACTATGAGGGAGTAATTCCAAAATGGTTGCTACGCGATACTACACTCAAAAGAGATTCTCTTGAGAATATTATTAACCAACGAGTTAATCGGAAAATTGATAATATCCGAAAGATGGATTGATGACTTTGGGCACTTCTTTAGAACCTTGTTTTGCAGGTACAACTAACCTTAGTACATACCTTATTGGGATGGGTAGACCCTAACTCCTTACATATACCTTTAACCTAGGACTTTGTATACATGCATTGCATCCATAAGACATCACATTGCATCACATGTCATGGAATTCAAATTTTATTTATGAATATTGCAGGATACCATGGATTACAAAAAAAAACTTTGAGATATTCTTTTAAAGGACTTAAGTTAGATGACCTAAGGAAGCTAGGAGCTTTGGTTCAAGATCAACAAAGGATCCAGAAACAAGTATGGAAGGTCGTTATTTTTGTTGAAACCTCAAGTAGACGAAGGTTTCCTTTCGACTTTGTTACAGTTCTAGGATCCAGATTGTCTTTTCCTTACATCCCTTGAGTACCTGCTCTTGCCTACCCTAGAAGAGTACTCTCAATTGGTGGGGTTACCTACTCTGAAGGAGTCTTTGTTCCCTTTCTTTGAGAAAGACCCTAAAGGACAAGACTGTTGCTAAAGCCATATGCTCGAAGTTCTCTGACATCAAGGACACTAATCACCAACAATTGTGAAGACTTTTCCAACGTACCCTTGTTTGGTTTTGATGAAGGACTTATTTTCCTCTAACTATCGATTTACCTTTTGAAGATAGGCTCATCCTCAAAAAGGCCTAGCCCGAAGAGCAGAGCAAGGGGCAGAACATGAAGCTTCCTTAGGGTCATTATTAGCTTTTATTTAGCTATTATGCCAAGACTTTTCTAAGAATTGTTTGTAATCCATTATTCAAAAATAATAAATGAAATTTCTTTGGTATTCCGCAATATTCGTAAATATTTGAATTCCATGAAATCATTTCATTCGCATTTCGCATTTTTTGCATCATGTTTTTGCATCACATGTGTCTCTCGGTTTCTCATACTCGGTTCTCTCGCCTGCCAGTTTCGTCACCCTGGGTCCTCCACATCAGTACAATACTAGAGCCTAAGCTCGAAAAAGGATGGAAGAACAAGCTCAAGAGACCGTGTCAGCCATGAACTCGAAGATCTTCGAGGAAGTGTGGGGTAGATTATGGAGATGCTGCAAGCCCTTAAGGTGAAGATGGATAATCAACCTACTGTTGTTTCTAAGATTACCAACACTATTGTGGGTTCTCACCCAGCTGTTACTGTTGAGAACATACCTCCTCATGGTCCTCAACCCTGTTTAGTGCATCCTACCATTGCTCAACCAGTTCGACGAGTTACTCCTCCGAAGTGCAAAACTCCGAGCGTTGACCACCATAAAGGACCTACAGGTCCGAGGAATCGCTCGATGGCTAATCATCAACCTTGGCAACCTCAGCAGAATTATGTTCAAGGTTATCTAGTTCAGTATGCTCCACAACCATATGTAGCTACTGTTGCACCTCCTTTTAGTCAGCAATTTCCTACATATCAGCCTATGCCACCGGCTCCGGTCTATCAGCATCCGGTTTATCAGCCTGCACAAGCTCCTGTCAACTGTCAGCGAGTGCCCAACGCTCCCGTGTGCCAACCATCAGAGGAGACGATACCTCGTCAAAATAGGAGACCATACAAGCCTTGAAATCCGATCCCAATGACATTCACTGAGTTGTATCTTTTCTTAGTGCAACAAGGTCAGGTTGTTACCCGAACTTTGGGTCCAACTCCCAATCCGGTACCTGTCAATTACAACGCCGCCGCTCATTGTTTATTTCATGAGGGTGCGCCTGGTCACGATTTGGAAGGATATTACGCGCTTAAGAATATTGTCAAAGATTTGCTAGAAAAGAAGGTCCTGTCTTTGACGATCCTCAGCCGAAAGTCAAGACTCCTCTAAGGGCGTCCCAGGGGCCAGAATCAAGATCTACAAAGCCTGTTTTCAACAAATCTCAGCCAGTGACGCATACGGTGAATCAGCCGAAGCCGGTAGTTCTTCAGATGCCTAGTCCTTTTCATTTCAGCAATCCTCAAGATGATGCGACCCCGGTCAATAGAGAATCTGGGAGAGTTATTCTGAGTGAAGATTTGAAGACCGATAATGAAGTAATGACAGACGTAGCTGGGGCAAGCAAGACGACTCCTTCCAGTGAGGCTCAGCCAGAGGAAACCACTACCATGCCGGTCTCAGACGCGAAGACTTCATAAACACATCTTGAAGGACTTTGAGACATTACATTTTGATTATTTATATGTTTATTTTCTTTGATTAAGCATAATTAGCATGTACGAACTTGTTATTTTGATTAATTAATGCAATGCATATGTTTGTCTTGAATAAATCCATTTGTTTCACTAATTAAAAATATTTTTTCATAAATCTATGATGCCAACTTTACCCGATCTCTTGCTTTGATAGAGAATTGGGAGGAGGATGATGAACAAAAACATCAGATCTCTTGTCGTATGCTTTCAATTGAAACCTGCTGATGATGTAAGGCATTGTTTCAAATCCAAACATTGGAGATATAAGGATGATAATCCCTCTTTAACCCCTTTGAGCCTTGAAGTAGGAGTTTTCTTCTTTTCCCAATTAAAACCCTTATTTTAACCTGGGGCAGGGTAGTTTTTCAGTTAAATCAATTGAGCACTCAGACTCTAAAAAAGGAGGAGCGAACCTTCGAGGATCCATTCTATCCCTAACATATTAGGAAGTTAGAAGTCAATGACTACCCCTCTATTACTAAAAGAGTGGGGCAGTCACAAGCCTTTCAAAGGAGTCCCACGACCTATTCAACAAAAATAAAAAATATAGCTCGCTAAGTCAAAACCTATGAAGGAGACTTAGGCAAAACTGGGGCATCCCGCTGGACTCCAAAGTCAAATTCAAAAAACGATGTCCAGGAAAAAGTTAGGGAATGAAAAAATATAACAAAAATAAGGGATTACAATGAAGAATCCCCAAAAAAAGAACAAAGTCGTGTGACCAAACACAAAAGACAGTAGGTGAGTGACTGCCATGTCCAAAGCCTTAATGATTTCTCGACCATATCAAACCCGATTGAGATATGAGTGCTCGTATCCCGTTAACTGAATAGGATTGGAGAACATCACGAAGAGGGGTGGGTACAAATAAATTCGAGCCTTTATCCTTTGTTTCTTAAACCGTGAACCAAGCCGCGATAAAACCTTTAAAAGACCTAATTGAGGTAAGGTTTCTTTTGAAAGCATACTCGACGAGATAACGTTTTCTGACTCCTACGAGCTATACTCAATTTACCGTTGGCATTACAAGTTAAATTCATATCCTAGCTAGTGATTTTGTTCGCGAGTTATAGCGATATCTTTTTCAAAAACAAAAATTTCAAGACAAATATATTGTTGCATTGATAGTTTCAGGATAGCATTTCACGCGTGTCAGTTTTGCCTGATATCTTAGAAACTTACATATAGATGTCACAGATCCTGCTAAACAGGGGCAGATGGTTTCCAATTTTCTCATCAATGAGAGCCTGACATTCTTAAGAGATATTTTTGAAGACTCAGTCATGTCACCGTCGATCTGAGCCAGTTACGTCGAGATCTGACAAATCTCTCCAAGAGTTGGAAAATAGTGGGGCATCTGGACTCCACGTTCTCTGTAAAATCCTCTTGAGTTGACTTTTCCTTACAAATCAGGTACTCTGGGGCATGATATTTTCAAAATGGCGACTACGAAAAAGTCCATTAAGATCAAAACTAGCTTGTTTCACGACATTCTTCATGTACCCGATGGATTTTACTCCCGACGGTCTTCATTCCCCAGTAAATCTCATCATTGCAAAATCTACGTCTTAACCATTGCCTCAACGCAGTCCCCAGAGAGACTTTAAGCCGACACAGTCCCCAGTGAGACTATAAGCTGACAATATTTTGGACCGAGCCAGTAATTTCCCAGACAGCAAAAATCTTACCAGCATCTTCCCAGTGATAGTCCCCAGCGAGACTTTAAGCTGTCCACACTTTTGGGATCCATCCGATAAATCCCCAGTGACTCTCAAGACTGCAGAGACATCTCTGGTATCCTCCAAGTGATATGCATTCTGGAAAACCCATTCTCAGCGGAATTATTTGTTCCTCAGTGAACTGCCTTACCTTCCTCAGGAATTTTTCCCCAGGAGATTGCCATGTTTCCCCAAGAAGTCAAGATACTGTCCTCAGGAATGTCTGTTGATTTCTCCCCAGTAAGTATGATGAACTCTCCGCAGGGAAGTTTGATATATCTTATCCCCAGTCGGATATACCTTTTCCCCAGGGAGTCGAGGTACTTTTCCCAGGAAGTTGCTACACTATCTCCATGAAGCTGTCTAGCTCCACACCTTCCCCATACAACGGATATTTATTTTATCCCCGAAAGTATATGATCCAAGAGTTCTTGAGCTAATTATGGTTCATGATAGCAATCCTTCACGTGAAGTCATGACATCTTATCCCCATGCGGAGGTCATGAATCCCCAGTTGAAGTCAGGGCATCATACTCTCCGGTGAAGTCGTATCGCATCCCCATGTGGAAGTCATGAGATTTTCTCCCCAGGGAAGTTTTAACTTTGAAGCTAGATTCGGTCTTACCATCAACTATTCCTATCCTCTAATAGATGTACTGTTGCAGAGGTCACTGGGTATTCCCGTCGAGATGTTTATTTTATCTCATGTCTCCTCTCTCATCTGTTTTGTCAGCATAAGCATAAGCATGAGCATTAAATACTAATTTTCATTTCATTGTCATACACATGAACATACACATTCTTATACACTTTGGCATACGCATTAGCATTTGCATGCTTGCTATTTATCGTCATCCTTGTCGTTACCGCCGAGTAACTGGGTTTGTCCGTTCTCTCCAAGTAGATCGTCAACCCTAAGCATAAAATACCTACTTGTTTCTAGTTTCCCACAGAGTTCAACCCTCGTGAACGATGGTTATTTCCATTACCTTTCCGCATTAAGATAAGGTAGTCCCCATTCGAGTTCGTTTCCTCAATGGAGTTTTGTTTATCAGTTCTTTCTAGCCCAATTCTAGATCAAATTTCAGTCCCGTCGGTCACCAAACATACCTGGATGTGCATTTATTTTGCACTATCTCTCAAGAAAAGCATTTACAATCCTTTTCAAATACGCGACAGTTCTCGCCTGAAAAGCTTATCACTACATTGCACAATAGACAAGCAACAATTCCCAGCTGAGGAGCTTATCACCTACCTTACACTTTACAATACACTCTACAATTGATCTTCTCATATAAGGAGCTCATTATTACATTACAGTGATCTAGATGTTTGCCATCGTCACAACATTCTTTACAATTTACATTACCCTTGGTGATCTAGATGTTTGTCATCATCACGACTTTCTTGACAATTTACATTAGCTATTACTACTTAGTGATCTTGATGTTTGCCATCATCACAACCTTCTTTACAATTTAAATTACATGTTACTACAGTGATCTAGATGTTTGTCATCATCACAAAATTCTTGACAATTTACATTACAGTGATCTAGATGTTTGCCATCATCACGACCTTCTTTACAATTTATGTTACCTGTTGTCACTCAGTGATCTAGATGTTTGCAATCATCACGACTTTCTTTACAATTTACATTACCTGTTACCACCTCTACAAGCAGTTCTCACCCGAGAAGCTTATTATTGCCACTCTTGCAAATAAGCGGCATTTCTCGCCCGAGAAGCTTATCCTATCTTCGTTATGACTTGCAGCAAATGGCCATCTCCAGCGAGCAGTTTGGTTTCCATTTCCCGTATCATTTTGAAGAAAGGGGAGGTTCGAGCGGAATCATATTCAAGAGAGTGTGAATCTTGAAGTATGAAGAAGTTCGTTTACCCTTTAGTAAAAGAAGGAGCGGAATCATATTCAGGAGAGCACAGATCTTGAAGTATGAAGAAGTTCGTTTACCCTTTAGTAAAAGAAGAAGCGGAATCATATTCAGGAGAGCACAGATCTTGAAGTATGAAGAAGTTCGTTTACCCTTTAGTAAAAGAAGGAGCCGAATCATATTCGGGAGAGCACCGATCTCGAATTATGAAGACGTTTATTTTATCCTTTAGAAAAAGAAGAAACTGAATCATGTCCAGGGAGCACAGACTTGAGACGTGAAGAAGTTTATATTATCAATCAATCTATTATCCACAGATAAGCAGCAGTCTCTTTATTTGAAAGCTTATCCAGTTTGACATATAAGTCCCTTCCAACGATAAGTGGCAGTTCTCTCTCGAGAAAGCTTATCAGGGCGTTTCCCATTTAAGCCCATTTATTTTGGCATACAACCAGTTTTACCCTGTATATTTTCTACGGATTCCTAAATTCCGTTTGATCCTGTCACGAGGGAAAGTTTACAGAAGCTCGGATGTTATTCTTTGCTCAATGCTCCAGCATCTTGTTAATTGATCCTACAGTCGTGCAGATCCATTTTTATCATTTACTTTTACATATTCCCCACTAGAGGCCGTCTCGCCGGTGCCATCTCCATTTAGGATCCCATTCTACTATTCCTTTTTCCTAAAGTGGTAATTGGTCGTACTCGCACCAATTGACTATCACTTTAGAATTCCCCAGTGTCGTGCTGTCACCCAGTGCGTCGTATTTCCAGTGTGGTCCGTTTGTCGCGTCTGTCCCCTATGTCGTCGTGTTGTCTGCATCTCTGCATTTTCCATTCCATCATACGCACCATACTAAATTCATGACATTGTCAGCATTATAGTTTATTTTCGTTTTGTCCATAGCATTGCATATCACTGCATCTAAGGGCAAAATTTTCGGTTATCTATATTTAAATCCTTCCCCCATGATTTCTCGAGCCTTCGTCGCTCAAATCATCCGGTGAAGCTATTTAAATAAGGGCAACTGTAATACCCTAAATTTTGCCCTAAGATTAGTTGTTTCATCTTGCATCCCATTTCATTTTGCATTGCGTTTAAACTAACCACTAACGGGTGGTGCAGTTGTTTGATTGTTGCAAGAAAATATCATGTGGCGCACTCTTTTAGTTTATAGGGTTTCTAGTGCCACTTTATTTTGAATGAATAAAATAACATAATTGGCAAGAGACCCTACGTAAGGAGTTGTGAGTGTGAAAGGTTGAGAGTTCGAATCCCACCTTCTTCACTTTTTGTTTTGTTTCTTTTATTTTTATTCTAACTTTTCTATTTTCATAAAAAAAAAATAACAAAAATAGTTTTTTTTATTATTTAATTATTATTTTCGTATTTTATTTAAATTATTTTTTAAAAAATATTATTTTTTCACTATTTTCGTATTTTATTTAAATTATTTTTTAAAAAATATTATTTTTTCACTTTTTTCCATATTATTCATAAAAACATCCAAAAATCATAAAATTAAAAATATTAGAAAATATTCTTTTAAGTTTGTTTTAGTTTGTTTTTTTTAGCTTTGACTAATTATTTAAGTTGAGTTTTAAAGTGGGCATTAGGTTAGAGTTAACCCTAATTTGTTATCTATATAAACATAAGTTGTGTTTGAGAAAAAGAAGGAGAAAGAAAAGAAAAAACGGCGGCCGTTCTCACGATTTATCAGAAGAGGGAATTTTTTTAGAAGAACCCTAAAAGGTTTGAAATCATCATCGGCCAAGCGCTACCGGCGAGCAAAAAGTCCCAACGGCGGAGGCTCAGTTCGTTCAACATCATCGTCGTTACCATAAGCTTTCTCTTTCCTTTGATTTACGACATTTTATGAGTTTTGTGTGTTATTTTGTTCATTGATTGTAGATTAATGGGAAGAATAATAAGAAGATGACATGCAAGGATTGAAGGAGAGAAAAAGCTTCGATAGTCATCCATGGAGAAAACGGCAGAAGCCTTTTTATTTACGTTTCATTTTTTTTATTTTATTATTCAATTGTTTATTTTTTCATTTATATTAACTATGTAGTTTGTAATTAATAATGCAATTAAGTTTAGGTAAGCTATTTCAACAAAAAAAAAAACATAACGTAATCAATTTTTTTAAAAATTAAGATCTTTCTAAAAAGGTTTTTTCAAAAATTAAACCATTTTTTATTTAAAAACATATTTCTAAATAAAACAGTTTTTCTTAATTAAAACTTTTTTCCAATTAAAACCATTTTTCATTAAGTTAACACAAAAATTAAAAAATGACCTTTCTTTCACTAAAACAAAAATTAAAACCTTTTTCGTTGAATTTAAATCAAATTTTTTCATTAAAATTTAAAACATCTTTTTAATTAAAATTTAAAACATTTATTTTTGATAAAATTAAAACATTTTTTTCAAGACATTTTTTCATTAAAATTAAAACCAGTTTCTTTATTAAAATTTTTAGTAAATAATTAGAATAGTTTCTCCATTTAAGCATGAAATTAATTTTCCTCTCCTCTTCTCAATAAAAACTCAAAAAGAAATAAGTTTTGATTTAGCCGTTTCATTTTTGTCTAACCCTCGTTAATTTGTTTGTTTCAACTCGTTATTATTTCATTTGTTCGTTTTTGTTCCATGGATGTAATTTACGCGAGGCCATGGTCGCGGTTATTTTATTTTTCATTTTTTGGGAATTTGTAATTTACGCGAGTGATCGTCGCGATGCTTTTTTTACCGCTTTCTTTATTTTTCCGCACTTTAATTCGGTCGAATAGTAATTTGTCGTATTTTGCATGTTTTTACCGTTAGAATCCCTCCGAAGGAATTAGGATTAACAGTTTGGCCGCCGAGTCAATAACCTTAGTTTCAACCATTTCAAAACCCTAATTAGTTTAGGTGTCCCGCCGTGGACGAAAATACCCTTTACACTAGCATTAGGTCAAAGAGTCGCCGTGCTCTATTCAGGGTTTCCCGCCGTGGAATCCCTAATTTAACCCTAATTCAATTAAAAAATTCAACATAGAAATAGGAGTTTCAAAGACTCCACGTAAGCGTGTCCTTAAGATACGTTTATTCCCCATTGAAACCTTGACCATAGTCAAGACGTTTCTAACCTCCCTTTCGAGGGGAACTACGATTACTCTGATTCCATTCCCTATCCAGGATACGTAGGCACAAGATGCGACGTCTTGCCGAGTAAACTTAGGAATAAACCTTAGGTCTTTAGGTCACTCTATCTCTTAGCTCAATATATATTAAAGCAGATAATAAAATAAAAAAGCATACAATAAACAAAAGGTTCCTGTAGAGTACTACAGAAGTTTAGGGTGCTAGTACCTTCCCTAAGCTTAACCAACCCCTTACCTATAGGTTTTCCCTCTTTTGACCTTTTCCTTCGGATAAATCAAAGAGCGGTTGTGAATCAAGAATTGTGATTCAAACTAATTAATAGTTTGATATCCTATTTCCACCACAACAATTACCATTCTGCTTCAATTATTATTAACACATTCCTTTTGTTACCACATTACCGTCATCGCAACAAGTTTTCTACCTCTTCAACTTACCTGTATAAAACTGAATCGATGTTTGGCTTAAACTTGAGGGAAGTCCACATCAGCCTGTAACACACATCACAGAGGTTTGTAATACAGTGCGTGCATTCATCTACAGCTTGATAATGCTATTACCTCTAAGCTTGTTGGCCACAGCTGCAATCCAGGCTCTGTCTTTGATACCAAATGCATATCTTGTGGGCGAGACCAGCAGAATAAATCCTGCCGGTTTCTGCAAATCGGTAGCACTCTCCATAGAAACTTGTAATATTGGCTGCACTAGAAGAGAGCGAGCCTCTTTAGGTACAAGATCCTGAAATTCAGAATCTGAAACATTCATCAAAATTCAAATTATTTAAACTAAGGTACAAGACAATGCTAATAAAAAAAAGGTACAAGACAATGTTCAAAGTGAAGCGCAAGTCATGTTAATAGGGAGCGGATTCGTTTAATACGATAAGACGATAAGAAATGTAACGTCGAGAACTTGTCAAATATCTTTCAAGGGAAAAGAAACAAAACTTCATACAATTTGATACCTGCATCTTGTGGAAAATATAGAGTCTCCTTCAAATTGTTGAGGCCAGCCTTTTCAATTTTGTTGCTAAACTGTCCAGGAAGAATTTCTTTTGATGAATCATCGATTACGTTCCAGTATCCCCTTGCACATATTTCTCCTTGAATCAAAATGAGCTGAACACATTGGAATTGCTCGAGAGAATAAGGTAAATGAATAAAAAAGTAAGAGCAAAAAAAAAGTGCTTAGTTGATTGAGAGAATAAATAGTAGCACCTAATTGAGCCAAGAGATGAACGAATTTGATGTTTACATAAATGATGATAATCTATGTGACGTACCGCAGCTATGGCATTGGTATTACGTAGCAAAATATATGACGTCCAAGCTAGGTCTTCCTTCCGACCATCCGCTATATCGGTTGACATGACAAATATTTGTTGTGTTCCATCTGGAAGAGTTGTCTGATCCACTGGTTGAGCCCCCTAACAATTTTCTAGACATTTATGAGGATCAATATTATATGTGAAATACATCAAATTTGAGCTCCTTATACTAAAAGCAAGAGATTAGGTTATGCTTAGATTGACTTATAAAAAATTTATTTGAACTTATCTACTAACATAAACGTAAACACCTGTGTTGGCATTCGAGACATGTTATGAAAAAGATAATGTCAGGTCCATAATTGTGAGAGCTAATGAAAACGACGTATGATATGTTCATATGTTGTTTTTAACTTTTTTACAGAAGTTCATCAGGTGTGTGTTTGGTTTTGTGGCAACAAAATTGATTTTGAATGAATTTATTATGCAAAATTGATTAAAACTAAAAGTGAGTTGAAAGTAAAGTGACTTATTTTTTTTATGCATTCATATAAAAGTGGTTTGAACAATAAAACGAAGCTAAAAAAAGCATTTGTAGATGCAAAAGCTTCATATTCTAAAGGAAAAAACACATTATATTCTACTGCACAACATCCAAACATATTCAAATAAAGTTTAACCTTTAGATTGAGGAGAACCTATCTACCATATTTAATTGAATTCATTCAAATTCTTCATATACATGGATAAAGTTACCTAGAGAAATTTACCAAGGTATGGCCGAAGAATTGAGAAGGAAGCCAAAGTCAGACCCAAAACCTCTGTTCTCTACATATTAAAGAAAACACACCAACTGAAAATCACCTCACAAAAACAAATGAAGTTTAAAAACAGTTTTATTTTCATCTCAAATTAAACTTTAAAGCAATATCCAAATTAATCTCCCACAAAAACTACTTAGATGAGACCTTGTGAGAAATGAAAATATCAAGGTCTCTCACTTCATGTATATGCAAGTTTGCAACTGTAACACAACCACGATTAAGGACAAATAAGCCATAATACAAAGAAATGTTGATGCCGGAGATTGAACCTTGGACCAAGGTATCACACTAATTTAACCCAACTAGCAAATACCATATGAACTATACACACTGTATCACTATATTGTCAACAGCAGAAAATAGCAGTTTTATACAACTTTGTTGTGCTACAACATAATAGCGCTGCTATACCCGCGATTTAACAACATTTTGTACTAAATAGGGTATTGCATAGCAAAAGTGATTAATTCAAATTCGAGTCAGAGAGGACCATAATGAGTGGAAAATCCCTCTCTAAAGAGAATTTAACAATGCTAAGTGCTCAGGACTAGATTCAAATTCTGTGTTGTATTTAACTAAAAGAAATGGTAATCTATAGCACAAATATTTGTGTATTTACATTTGCATAACCAAAGCATATTCAACCAATTAAATAAATAAAACTGAATAATAAAAAGGAAAATATATCTATTTCTATATCTATATATCTATAGATAAAGATGAAATCTTACAAGCTGAGGTGGTGTAATAGTGGAAAAATCAGAACCAAGGAAGTGATTTAAGATGAGAAGAGAACCAAAAGCGTAACCAATCCATCTAGGCAAGTAAGATTCATCAAAGCCAAGTATTCCTAATGTGAAGCGAAGAACGGAGAGATTGAGCTGTTGCTGTTGTTGCTGCTGGGTTGTGTTGGTGGAATTGGGTGGCTGAAGATTTGCACGAAGTATTGTTGTTGATTTTGTAGAGAAGGTTTTGGGGAAAAGAAATTTGTTAGGAGGAATACAGGGTTTCAGTGATAGAATGGTTATGCTGTTCATCTTTTCTTTTCTGGTTAAACTTTCTCCAGTTATTGCTACTCGCACACTTGTTTGTAGTGGTGATTTTGTAAAATTGTTTTTGGTTAAATGTTAGTAGTAGTGATTAAGAAAAAAAAAAGGTCAAATATGTTATAATAAAAAAAATATTACTCGTAGTATTATTATTAGTTAGAAATGTTTAGATAGAAATATTCATTTTAATCGAAATGATTGATTATTGAAGATGTATAATTTGTGAAAGTTAAAATAAAAATATTAATTATTATATTAATATAATAGTTATATTTTTAGTTGTATAAATATTTTTATTGGTTAATGTAAACACACACTAATTTTTTTAAAAAAAAGTATAATAATAATAATAATAATAATAATAATTATTATTATTATTATTATTATTATTATTATTATTATTATTATTATTTATTATCATAGTTATAAAAAACTGACAACCCGTTAAATGATTTATAATTAAAGTTATTATTGTTTTACTCTTTGTTATAAAAAAATTGACAACTTGTTAAATTTTTTATAATAAGTGTGACTTTTATCTAGGGCTGGAAATGAGTCGAGTCGAGTCGAACTCACCTCAGCTCGGCTCGACTCGTTAAGAATTGTTCGAATTCGAGTTCGAGTTCGAGTTCGACACGAACTTTTTTTTAAGCTCAAACTCGACTCGTTATAAGTTCACGAACAGTTCGGCTCGACTCGTTAGGTTCATCTCATTAGGTTCAGCTCACATGGTTCACGAACTTAAAAACTATTTTTTTAAATATATATATTTTTTAGTATATTTGACATTTTAAATAAATATATATTTTTAAAATAAAATATTAAAATAAAATAAAAGTTATCATATTGAAATTTAACTTTATCTTCGAAATCTACTACTTCAAAACCTACACAACTTTCAAGAGATACATTTGAGAGTCTAATTCAAAAACTAATAAATTGAAGATTAAATTTGTCTAAGATTTGAAGTAAATATTTAAACCTAATCTTAAAGACAGTATAATTCTTTTCATATGTAATCGAGTTGACTCATGAACCTAACGAGTCGAACTATGTATAGTTCAAGTTCAGCTCATTTAGTTAACGAACTTAATTTTTCGCTCATACTCAACTCATTTGGTTCATGAACCTAGTTCAACGATTTAATTGTCGAGTCGAATTCCGAACTATCTTCGAGTTGGTTTGGTTCATTGCCAGCCCTACTTTTATCATATAAATTTTGTGCAGAGGTTAAAATTCATATGTAGATACTAACTTTTATATTCAAATACTAATTTTCATATTTAATGGAGGTCTAAAACTTTATATGCAGTTACTAACATTTTATATTTGATGGATGTCTAAAACCACATATGCAATTACTAACTTTTATATTTAGTGGAAGTCTAAAATCCCATATGCAATTATTAACTTTTTATTTTCAATGGAGATTTAAAACTTATATGCAATTACTAACTTTTATATTTAGTGAAGGTCTAAAACCTCATATATAAATACTAATTTTTATATTTAATATAGGACTAAGATCTTCATCTATAATATTGTTTCACGAAAAAATTTCATTTGATATAATTAAAATTATTAATTTCTTATATCATATGTGTTCGTTCACAATATATGCTACATCTTATAATTACCTCTAACACTTGTAACAATGATATGATATTTAACACACTTAAAATTTGACTTGATAATATTTAACACACTTAATTTTTTTTTCTTTTTTCCTTTTTTCTTTTTTCTCTAAAGGTAACTATAACGACAATTTTACAATATTATGTCTCTATATAATTCAATTTCTTTCATAATTTTCCCATAATTCTCAAATATTTATCCATATCTTTCAAATGGTTAAATGTTTTTTCTTGTTCAGGGGTGGACCCACACCAGCCCGGGGGATGCAATGGCACCCCGAAAATTTTCATTTGATGACGGGAGTTATAACAAGCCCGGGTGATAGTTAAAAGCATATCAGAGGACTTTTATTCTAATGTAATGTGTCATAGTCTTGTAGTTTGAATTTGTAAGAGTATTGTTGTTATTGTTGTATTCTGTTATGGTACTGTGTTTGAAGTCTTGGCACATCTTATACCTTGATTCCCCTATTTTTATTAAGGGATAAATATGTTTTTAGTCCCTATAAAAATGACACCTTTCAAGTTTAGTCCCTATAAAAACTTTCTTCAAACTTTGTTCCTCATAAAGTTTTCTATCTCACAATATGGTCCCTCCCGTTAGTTTTCACTAACGGAAGCTTATGTGTCATGCCACATGTAATTGCAACTTTAATTACGTGGGATCTGTGTTATTTTAATTCGCCAGCATGGAAAATAAAGATAAGAAAATCCTGTAAACGTTAAATAAGTCAAATTTAGTTATTTGTCCTAGCAGAAGGTGCGTAACAGTCAATGAAGAAGGAGTATTGATTCACACAAGTCTGGGAAGAACGAACATTCATTCACGCAATTCATAGAAGGAATTTTTTTGTTTGTTGTGGTCCAAAAGCGACATCTTTGGAGTGGTCCCAAAAAGAAGATATTGAGAAGGCGAGTAAGTGGTCCCAGGTAAGATGCAATTGTCTCCTTTATGTTCCTTCATTTGAATATCATATGCTTTCCTTTCTCAGTGGTCCTTTTCCTTATTCAATTTGTTATTCTGTTGTATATTAAGTTTTTGTTCGCCTATTGTAGAAAAAATTAGGGTAAATCATTTTTACATTGTAATGGTAAAATTTAAATCTAGGTTAAATATTGTGCACAGGAAATGGATAGTTTCATGGTTGTTCACCTGTTGTGTACATTTTTGTTCGTCTTTTATCTTTTTTGCTGCTTATTCTCAGTCAATCTCTACTTTTAATATAAATTGTTTTAAATCAATCATTTTTTTGTGAAAAAGCATTTAAAACCCGAATATCAAAACTTACCCCTCTTGTGTTTGGAGTTGATTGTTTAATAAGTGGCATCAGAGCCTAAATCTTGTTATAAGACTTGTCTCAGGAGGTAGGAGTGACTTCAAACAATTCACTCAATAAACCTTCATCCTTCAATAGAGAAGGGTATGCGTATTGGGAAGAGAATATGCAGATCTTTTTAGAGGATATGGATTATTATATTTGGAATGTTGTTAAAAATGTCCATTTGTTTCCACACATTTAGCAAAGGTATTTTTGAAAAAAAATATACAAAATTTGGACCAAAGAGGCAAGGAAAAAGTGTAGCACAGTTTGAAAGATGAAATTATTATCACTACCTCTCTTGGCATTGATAAGTTTTTTTGTGTTTCTCATTGTGTGACTGCTAAGGAATGTGAGACACTCTTTAACTTATCCATGAAGGTACAACTGAGGTAATAGGGTCTAAGATGAATACATTGACCCACAATTACGAGCAATTTTGAATGAAACCCGGGGAGAACATTCACGATATGGAAAAATGTTGTATTCATATTATGAATTATATGAGAACTTTGGATAAAGCTTTTTAAAACGAGGATTTGGTTATGAAAGTCCTCAAATTCCTAAATTGCAGTTTGCAACCTAAAGTCACTATGATTGATAAAGTTAAATATTTATCTTGTATGAATTTCCCTACCTTGTTTGGAAAATTGCAGGAACATGAAATGGAACTAAAAAGACTAGCTAAGAATAAAGAAAAATTTATAAAAAAAAAAAAAGAAGAAAAGTCTAGCACTAAAAAAGACATGGAGTCTAAAGATAAAGATTGCTAAAGTGAAAATGATGAAAATATAGATTTCATGTTTCAAAAATTCCAGGATTTTCTAAGGCACAAAAAACTAACTATAAAATTTCAAAAGCAAAGTAAAAAAGATAAATCTCTATTCCAACTTGCTTCTAGTACACAAAGAAAGGGCACAAAAAATTCAGAATGTGCACAAAATGAAAGAAAATCTAAAAGATACATAAGACCACAAAATATTTAGAGAGAACTTACATTGCATGGGACAATAGTGATATGAAATTCTTTGATTAATCTAGAAAAAAAGGAATAAATACACTCATGTCCTATGGAAAACTACAAAAAATAAAAGTAAATAATCTAAGTTTTGAATTTATTTATAATGATGTATTCTTCTATGTAAATAGCTAGATAGTGAGTCAAGTAAATTAAAAAAAAAATTGTTTTCTTTCTCAAAGTCTACTATTTCTTTTCTTGGAAAAGAAAATAAGAATCTATTAGAAGAAATATACAATCTTAGGGAAAAACATATTATTTTAATTCAAAACTCTCAATTTTCTTCTTCTTCTTCTTCCTTTTATGCAAATTCTGACGAACCTATCATATGTGAAAAATGAAGCCTTTTAGAAAATTAAATCGACAACTTGTGTAACACACTTGATAAATTTATCAAAGGAATAGATAACTTGAATATCATTCTAGAAAATCTAAGAGCAGCCTATAACAAAGATGATTTAGGTTATGAACCTAAAACAATGCTAAAATTTTAGTAACACATGTCATGCAAATAGGACCTCTAAATATAATATGTTTAAATGTAACTATTGTAATAAAAATGGTCATGTTTCTTTATTCTAATTTTTTTAAAAAAGCCATGAAAGTAAAAATGTATATCCTCATTCTCATTTCTATAAATAATATAATGAAAATAAGATGATAAATATGTTTGCTTCATCTTGCTTCAAATATCACAGTTCTACTAAAAAAATTATATAAAATATGCATTTCACTAACATAGAGTATCCAAAAATATTTGGATACCAAAGGTTAAAAAGTTAAATTGTGATACAAATATGCTTAACAATTTTGTGAGATGTTGGATCGAACTTTAGTATGGTCGAAGAATAGCTTCTGGTTCGACAGAAATTAAGCATGAGGTCGAAGTCTGTTCGCATGTTGTTGTCGGAGCAATGTGTGTTACAGTCAAAGTTTGTTCTAACATGAATTAGTCAATATTGCTAGGATTGTTAGCATGTTGAACTGGGCCTTGCTTGTAAGCCCAATTGTTTAAGTTAGCTTGTATCCTAATTTAGTTTGTAATGGATAAATGTTAAAAAAAACCATTAGGTTAGTGCACTATTTTTCTTATAAATAGGATGCTAGTTTCTCAATCTTGACAGAAGGGAAAATAGGAAGATAAAATCCTAATTTCAAGAGAGAGAGGTTATTTTGTTCTTCTTGTATACTTGTAATCTTGTTCTAAGAGTAAGGAAAGAATAGCAGTTTATAATCAATCATTGTTGTTCCTTGTTGTTTTACCTTGTTTTCTTTACCCTAACCCCTGTGTGTTTCTTGATCATAAAGAAACTGTTTATACTTTGTATCGAGGTATCTGATTTACAACAAATTGGTGCGGTGAGCATGGAGAAGATGCCTTCAACAAAGTATGAGATTGAAAAGTTCAACGGAGTGAACGACTTCGGTCTATGGCGCTTGAAGATGAAAGTCCTACTAGTTCAGTAGAGTTGTTTGGAAGCGTTGAAGGGAGAGGCAGCCATGAATGTTGCTTTAACGACAAAAAAAAGATGGGCATGATTGAGAAAGCCCAAAGCGTAATATTGTTGAGCCTTAGTGATAAGGTTCTTCGACAGGTATCAAAGGAGACTACATCATCAGGATTATGGGTGAAATTTGAAAGTTTGTACATGATCAAGTCTCTGGTGAATCGACTCTACCTGAAGTAAGCTTTGTATTCATTCAAGATGAGTGAAGACAAAGTGTTGGCTAAGCAGTTGGATATGTTCAACAAGCTGATTCTTGATCTTGAAAATATTTATGTGAAGATCAAGCACTGTTGCTGCTGTGTGCTTTGCCTATAACACATACTCACTTCAAAAAAACTCTCTTATATGGAAAGGAGTCCCTGACCTTTGAAGAAGTTCAATCAGCCTTGTATTCTAAGGATTTGAACGAACGAAAGGAGCATAAACCTTCGACAGTAGGCGAAGGTTTGGCCGTTAAGGGAAAATTCTTGCGAAAGGATGGTAAGTTCGACAAGAAGAAAGGTAAAAGTCAGCAAAAGTCTTATAGTGGAAAATCATCTGGTATTTGATGTTATCACTGTAAGAAGGAGGGTCACACAAGAAAGTTGTGCCCTGAACTCCTGAAAGATCATCGAGGTAATGGAAACACATCCATTTTTCAGATGACTTCGAATCATCTGATGTTGTTATGGTTTCAAGTAGCGACTCGAGAAAATAGTGGATTATGGATTCAGGTTGCACTTGGCACATGAATCCAAACAGAGAATTGTTCGAGGAGCTATGTGTAGCACCCCAATATTTTCCCTTTCTTTTTAATCGTAACTGGCTTATGTTTCTTTGCATTTTGCATTTCTGTATATCATAGCATTGGTTCTCGAGACATAGGATCAAGCTGTTTCAGTGGCTCAGGGTTCCCTTTCGTTGTAAGAGTTCAAACAGCGAGCGTCAGATGCGTCGTCATTTATTTTGCCCAACAATCAAATACCCGATTTTATTTTTATTCAGCAGGTTATTTTCAGCTCAGTAGACGGTGTACAGGCTATCTCAGGTGTTCTCATAATTATAATATCCAAGGGCAAGTTTCAGAGGCTTAATAGAGCTCAAAACAGGTGGCAACGAATGATTACACAAGTTTCTCTCCACATGGAGCCAAAATTGGCAATTTTTGAATGTGATAACCGGTTACCACATATGGGTAATCGGTTACCACAGGCGAAACTTGTAAAGATATTTGAATTTTCAGCACTGCAGATTTCCAATCATTTTCAACCATTGATTTCACATGTGCATCATTGGAAGGATCTAGAATTATTTCAATTTTCACCATTTCCCTCCAAATTTCAAACACTTCATTCCTAATTTTCATTCCAAACACTAATCCACAATCCAAACCACATTTTTGTTCCTAACCTAGAGCTTATTTAAGTGGATTTGCTCTAAACCTCACAGAAGAACCTTCATTTTCAGATTCACACAAATTCACTCTCATTCTTCATCTCAATTTTAGAATTTGCTCTCAATTTCAGAATTTGCTCTCAAATTCTCTCAACTTTTTCACTCCCAAAACCTTCATTAAAGTTCTTTCCACTTGATTTTATTGATTCTACATTGTAATCCTTTAATTCTAGAGCTAAAACTCCTTCATTCGTCTCCATTATCTTTAATTAATCACTCAGTTTTCGTTTGGACTTGGATCTGATTTTGGAAGCAAGATTTGAAGTGATTTTTGGATCAATTTTGGCTTGATATTGCTTGTTCTTCACTTCTACTACAAGGAAGCTCTTGTATCTTGAAGATTCTCTGGGTTTCTAGCTTGGATTTGTTAGTTTCAAGCAAATCAACACTTACCAAAGCAAATCTCAACTTTGAAGGTTGGTAATTCTAGATCCAATTCTTGTTTTGAATTTATTTGAATAATCACAATGTAGATCCATGGCTTTTGATGCATTTTGATCCATTTTGATGATTTTGATCCATTTTGATGATGTTGATCTTAGTGATTTGTGATTTCAATGTTTGATTGTGTTTACATGATGTTTGATCACTAATTCTTGATGATAAATCTGTGCTTAATTGATTACATGTTCTTATGAATGATTGGATAAGTTGTTTGTTGTTGAAAACTGATTTTGGAAACTGATTTTTGGCTTTTGTCTCAGTGGTAACCGTTACCACTATCAGGTAGCCGGTTACCCTGCCTAATTTTCACGTTTCTGGACTTTTTTTCAACAGGTAACCGATTACCTGATTCTGGTAACCCGTTATCACTGGGACAGTTTGCCTTTTTTCAAAGAGTTAACCCGTTACTTGATTCCGGTAACCCGTTACCACTGGGACAGATTGTCTATTTTTTGCATTTCTTGCTTGTTTGAGTTCCTTTCCACCTCTAAACTTCATGGATTGATATGATGCATTTATGTGGACTTTTTTTTTGACATATTTCATCATTCTTGAATGTTTGATCTCGATTCTTTGACACGTAACTTTTGGTTTCCATTTGAATGTTTAACATGTTCATGTTGCTTGATTGATGAATGATCACATGCCTCTCTTGCTTAGATCATGTTAATTGATTATCATGAATGTTTGCTTGGCTGGATTTGTGATGCATGTGTGTGTTTGCTTCCGATTTTGTTTGTTGCATGTTCATTTTATCGTTCGGTCATTTGATTTGAATTGAAAAACATGATGATCTTGTTGATTCTTAATGATGCAATGTTGTTGATAAATCATGTTTGATTGTTGAAGCATGTTCGTACTTGAATGATATCTATCCATGATTGGTGTTTGTATATGTTTGATTGCATTAAATCGTGCTTGCTTCCTTTCTGCCCCGCTTTTCACAGTTGTTCTTATTTTGAATTTGCATGTTGTCCTTGCCTTACTTGCTTGTTGCCTGCCTTTTCACACCTACTTCTGTGCTGAAACATGTGCTGTTATAGGCTGACTTGCTTGTGTGCTGGATTTTATTGCAGTTTTGTGCATGAGGCATTGATGCAGCTGCTATTTTTACCTTGTTTCTTTGCTTTTTATTTTTTCTTTACATGCTCCCTTAGGATTCCTAGTCCAATTTAATTTCCGATTAAGTTTGGAGTAGGATAGACATTAGAAGTTTAATTCATGCATGATAACATTAAGTTAGTCCCTTTTTAACCTCAACCTTAGGTCCATCTTTTGCATGCTAACATTAGGATAGAATCTCCTTTCGCATCCTGACTTTAGGACCATTTTGTATGACAGTGTTAGGGTCGAGTTCCCCTTAGACCTTTTTGTTGCACCCCAAAATTTGACCAACAATTATTTATTCATTGAGTGTTTGAAAGTTGATACCTTCATCAGACAGTTCAAGAGATCCTCAGAGGAATTGGTTGAAACCATGGTTGTGTGCTTCATAGCTTGAGAGTTGTGGGTGCTCCTCAGATGATTCTGAGACTTTGAGAATGAACTTGATGTTTTGAGAAAGCCTATGAGATGTCTTGAAAGCCATCATGAAGCCCAGAGAAGTCATTGTGCAAGAATTCAGAAGATTCAACCATGAATGGTAGAATTAGGGTTTTGACTGGGTCAACCCTAGATCAGCTGAAGATTTGGAGAAGGGTGGGATCTAATCCAAGGGCCATGAGATCATGGAATGATGCATAGAGATGTTATAAAGATGATTCCTAGACCAACTCATCATGATTGAGGAGTTTGAGAAGTTTCAAGTCAGGGTTTCCAAGGATTGTCAGTGAAAAAACCCTAGTTTGATCCCTATCTTCCAGGCAGTTTTAGCTCTAGATGTGATTGATATCTCATCTTCCCCACAACATGAATGTTGTAGAGCTTGTTCTTAGCTTTAATTTGAGTGGTGGAAGTCCTTGATAGGAGTTGCAGAGCTCAAGTTATGGTTTTGACAAATTACAGGTCAGCAGAGGTGTGTGAATCTGGGTCCTTGAAAGTCACCCAACTTGCAGACAACTTTTGCCCTAGTAGGATGATTCCTATGATTTCTTGGTCAACATGAATGTTAAAGGGCATCTTCTTAGCTTTAATTTGAGTGGTAGAAGTCCTTGATAGGATTTGTGGAACTCAACTTATGGTTTGAACAAGACAGGGGTATTTTGGTCATTTGTCAGTTATAGGTCATTTTAAGCAAATGCCATATCTCCTATTTCCAAGCCTCAAATGGAAAAACTCAAAACATGAAAGTTGTTCAAAATGTGATTTTAAGTCTATAAAGAAGGCCATGAATTGTTGGAAAAGCTCATAGCATGGATTTGCATGATTGGTTAAAAATGAACTAAAAATGGCTTATAAGTTTAAAAAGTTGAATTTGAAAATTGGTTTGGAAGATCTATGAATCCAAAACAGGTCATCCAATATATCATTTTGATTGGAAACATCATTTTGAGAACATTGGTTTAAATAGAATTTTCATTTGAGGCTTTAAAATGGGACATGCTTTGTAAAATTGAAACTTGCATATTAAGGCACCCTTGCAAAACTCAACATAAGCCAAAGGTGAGCTTGTTTTTCACACATATCTTCTCATTATCTCATGTAAAGGTATTTTGGCACAAAATTACAAGGCATAAGGCATGATACATGGGATTTTCAACTTATCATCACATGAGATTTTCAAGCTTTTCTAGCACTTTCTAGAAGGATCTAGTTGCTTCCATTGATCATTATAAGAAGAGTGAATCATGATGAGTAAGGGGTTGGTCAGAGAGAGAGAATTCAGAGGAGAAAGAGAGAGAAGAATTGCCATTGAAGAGCTTCCTTCAAGATCAAGCAACTTGGGATTTCTTCCACCACAAGCTTTCTTCTTCAAAGCTCTTGCAAACAGAAAGTTTCTCTCCATTAGAGGAGTGTTTGGCACCAACTACAAGGCTTGAAACCATCTCCACAAGCACACACCATCACTTCTTGACAGGTTGGGATTCTTCTCCCTTTCCTATTATTTATGTGGTTTCTGTTAGTTCTTTAGGTATAGAATTGTTAAGAGAGGATAGGTGATCAAATTCTGAGAATTAGGGGGCATTTCGTGGAGTTTGATAGCAGGTGCAAGAATCTGTTATGATTGAGAACAGGCTGGATATTAGGTTTCAAGGTACGATTGATAGTTCATGGTGATAAGCATAGCATGTAGAGCATGATCATGTCATTAATTTTGAGTTTTAGAAGAACTGATTTCAGAGAAATATGGTGGTACCAAGATCTTCTAGCTTTCTGTTAGGATGATCCAGGAAGAATTAGAGAAAACTACTCGTATAGTTTTGTTCCTTGTAATCAGTAGATCATTTTCCTTTTTGGAATTTTTAACTTTCATTGAGTATGGAGGGAGAACGAGCCAGAAGAAGATTCGTGCATGGCCATGTGGAACTGAAACCCTAGATGGAAGGTTGGGGACGATGACTCCCCACCGTTGGATCATCCCTTTCAATTGACTTTTTAACCTCATCGTGTGGCCAGATTTCAAAATGAAAACGGAGGGAAACCTCCCAGCTGCAACGCAGCGTTTCATTAAAGCTGAAACCCTGGGCCTGGATCCAACTTGCTACGCGCACCCCCCCCCCTATTTCAGCCCATCAAATAACAACTAGCGTGTCTTGCTGTTTTCACCCCCTCCCCTTTATTTCAATTCTTTTATTCTTTTAATTCCTTTAATATTTTCTTGCACTTTAAAAATTCCTAAAAAATAGAAAATTAAACATTTTTTAATTCTTTTTTTTCCTATATGTTAATAAATCTGTCTAGAAAAATATAAATAAATAAAATTCCCATTTTATTTTCTTTTCATATTTTTAGTATATTTTTCATTTTAATAGCTTTTTAATATGTTTAGTTTGATATCCAATTTTGTAGAATTTCTTTTAAGACTTTCCCTTAGGATTTTTAATTCATTCTTTTTGGTGTGATTAGATATTGAATCATAGTTCCCCATAGGATTTAATTCTTGATTTTTAGATTAAAATTTGATTAGTTTAATTAGGGTAGCATTAGGGTATCCTAATTAGGGTTTAGGTGGTGCATAGGTAAGGAAATTCATTTTCTTTAGAGAGTTTTGTCTTGATTCTTGGGTAGGGGCATATGTGGATGTTATGGGTAGATGTTGAAGACCCTTGTGAATAATTGTTAGATTTTTTCCCCTTGGTTTAGTATTTTTAGGTATTTTCTGAAGTTGCCTGATGATTTTGTCTGTCCTGTGGTTATCTGTTCATCTCTGGAGTTTTGGGGGATTGGTTGTGGGCCTTGTGTTGTCTTGAAGAGCTTGTTGAAGGAGCATGGAAGAGAAGATTGTAGATCAAGACTCAGAGACCCAGAGCTTGGCTTATTCCCTGTCTGTGAGGTTTGAGATCCTGAAGTTTGAAGGAAGTTCATGGTACTTTCCTGAGGAAGGCACTATGAATGACTTTCATTCTTTCTTCTCACCTCTTTCTCAAGTATCCAATGATGTTGGAGCCAACTTGTGAGTTTAATTTCTCCTGAGGAGGAATGTAAACTGATCACATGTTGTTGAGCCACATGGGATACAATTCCTAAGTGGACACTTCCTAGTACTTTCCTGAGGAAGGTCCTATGGGTCTATTCACTTAGTTCCATTAGTTTATCTAGGATTTCTCAAGTATCCAATGATGTTGGAGCCAACTTGTGAGTTTAATTTCTCCTGAGGAGGAATGTAAACTGATCACATGTTGTTGAGCCACATGGGATATAACTCCTAAGTGGAAGCCTCCTAGTACTTTCCTAAGGAAGGTCCTATGAGTCTGTTCATTTAGTTCCACTAGTTCAGATAGGATTTCCTAAATATCCAGTGATGTTGGAGCCTGCTTGTGAGTTTAATTTCTCCTGAGGAGGAATATAAACTGATCACAGTGGTTGAGCCACATAGGGTATGACTCCTGAGTATACACTTCCTAGTGCTTTCCTGAGGAAGACACTATGAGTCTGCTTACTTAGCTCCCTTTCTTTGGTAAGTTTGTTCTGAAGCTTGAAGACTGGGATTGCTTTCTTGTTTAGGGTTTTGCTTTAGGGCTTTGCCTAGATTTGATCAGGTTTTTAGGGTTAGAATTGGAGAGTAGAGGTAGATGATTCTTTCTCAAGTATGTGTTTTGTTTGCCTGATGGCACCTCCTTTCTTTTATCTGTTCATTGCTTGATAGCATGTTGTTTATCTTCAGTATGATTACTGTTATTTCATGACTGGCTTGAGGTTGAGACGAGCTTGTGGAGGCTGAAGCCCCACACACATTTCCTCCCTCACTTGCATTGCATGCATTTTACTGTTAAAGCTGATGCTTTTGTCTGTTTTGGTGTATCATTGACATGATCCCTTAGGACTCTCATTTCCTTTGATAAGGATTTGATGATAGACTTTTAGGTTGAAACCTATGCATGACAACATCTAGGAGTTCCCTGTTCAAACCTCAACCATAGGATGAATCCATGGCATGATAACAGTAGGACTTGATAGTCTCCCTCCTAGTTGGGCCTGTTCTCTTCTCATCTCAAAACAATTTAAGATACAGTAATCATGAATGATTTCTTTCGTACGTTACGAGCCTTAAGCTATCTGAGAAAGGATTGTGGGAGAGTTTCTTTTCCATAGTCTGGATGTTTCGTATGGTACCCTTTGGGTGACATGTGACGCATTCACTCTCAGGTCATAGTCTCTAGTGCGGTTGAAATCGCAAACACAATGAAAAACACTTCTTTCAGGAAATAAGTCGTAGTTTCCCGAACTACGTTTGCTCTGATCTTCCATGCTGTGTGGAAGTACGTAGGCATAGGATGCGATATCCTAGCGAGCAACCTTCCCCACCTTCACCCATAGTTAGGCCGAACTACGTTGACTCTGATTTCTCATTCTCTGATGAGAATACGTAGGCATAAAGTGCGACGCTTTGCCGAGTCTTTTTTTCTTTTCTTTTTCAGCCAGCCTTGATAGGTAGATAGATTATAACCAACCCGTCCAAGTAAACAAACAAGCGAGGATCCCGTCGAGTACGACGGACGTGAGGGGTGCTAATACCTTCCCCTTGCGTAACCGACTCCCGAACCATGGTTGCGATGACCTTGTCTTACCCATATTCGTCAGGTTTTTTCCGATCGTTTCCTTTCCCGCTCTAAGGGATAAATAACGAAAGGTGGCGACTCTTCTGTTTTGCCGGCACCTTATTTTCGCGCAAGCGACAGCTGGCGACTCTGCTGGGGATTTCCTCCCTATGCATTTGGGATCCAACGTCCCTTAAGAGAGTCAATCCTACCGTTTGTGTGTTTACCTGTTGGGTTGCGTTTATTTATCGCATTTTACTTCTCGCACTTTATTCCCCGCAGTTTATTTTCAGTATAATATGATTATTTGTGCTGTTGTGGGGTGGGATGTTACTATGAATGAGAAGCCGGACCTGGGCTTGAGTACACACCTAGATATAGTTGCGGAGAAGTAGTAGACGAACCTGTCTGCTGAGCAGGCACAGTTCCCTACGAAAATCTGCGCTCAGACGAGATTCTTGCAGAGGTGCTCCTTTCCGGTCCTGAGGATCTGAGGGGAGTCCAGACGTGAGGATTGTCGACTCTGGGGACCGATCATTTGGAAGTCAGCTAAGAGAGGCCTCTTCATGACTTGACGATGCCACTCCTTCTGGGAATCGTATCGCTGCTCATGAAAGTCTGTGACGCTGACAACCGCATAGGATGCCGTACCTTTGTCCATGGATTAGGTCCATACCTGTGAGTGGGGTTGGGATATTGCAGGAAACTTATACCTTCAGACTACCTGGTTTTCTTGACAGTGAATCAGTTATGTTGATATCAGGGTTCTCAATGGCAGATTTGACTGTTCTTGACAGAGCAAGAGTTTGGTCAGAGGATCTTATCATCGGGTGTTTGTCTGTTCTTGATAGAGCAGGCTTTTGATCAGTGTATTATCATCAGTGGTTCGTGCTGGACGGAGCATATTTTGAGTGAGGTATGAAGACCTCATCGGCAGATGTTATTTGTTCTTGATAGGGCAGATTTTGAGTGGGGTCTGAAGATCTCATTAGCAGCTGTGTGTTTGTTCTCGACAGGGCAGATTTTCGATTTGGGGTCTGAAGACTTCATCAACAGATGTTACTTGATCTTGCACCCGAGATCCTTATTATCAGGCACCTACTCTTGTCAGAGCAGAATTTTGATCTCGATCCTATCAGATGGTTATTCTCAGCAGATCAGATCAGTGGTTTTACACCGGGGTTTCCTTCTCATCAGTGACTGTTGATGCCGAATCTCCACAGCAGCCACCTGGATATATTGTTGCATACCTGCATTTTGCATTAGTTCGCATAATCATTCGCATTCCATTGGCGTGTGTCTGTGACAGGTACCGTTTCCCCGATCCAGGATCTCTCGCCTCTTATTGTGTTACTGCAGCCTCTCTCAAGAAGACTGTTGCGTACGAGTTCTCGATCCCTGATGCGTCGGAGTTGGCTATCACTGGTACTATGTATATGTGAGATTGCTGTTTCCATGATTGGGCCCAGATTCCCCTCCTTATTATTGTCAGCACTGGTACTACGGCGCCAGGATCGGGGAAAACCTCTCAAGCATACATCTGCATAAAGCATTTTGCATGACATACATTCTGTTGCTTTTCCTAACCTTTAATGTTGACAGGTTTTCCAGGTACACAGGTTCCGAGCTGCTTTCGATCTCCAGGATTGATCAAAAACTCATCCACCGCTACTCAACTCGCGCTAATCAGACAAGGATAATGGACCAGGTGCAGTCAGACGTTCAAGAGCTCCGTGAACGGATGGATCGTTTCATGGAACTGATGCAAGTAGTCGCGAATGGTCAGGACCAGCTTCGTACTTTGGTGCAACCTCTGATCTCTAGGGTTGACAGTAATGACATACTTCACGGCGGGGCCGTGCCTACTCCTCCTCCAGTGGATGCTCCACAGAATGTTGTTCCTGTTGCCGGGGGCAACGGCAGTGCTAACGGCAATCTGATGACTAATCTCGGACTCAATGCGGCGGGCGTCGGCAATGGTAGTCTGGGAGCCAATGTTAACATAGGGCCGGTCAACGGCAATGCCGGTGCAGGAAATCTGTTGGTGCCTCAACCGTGGCTGGAGGACCATCAGGATGACGTATTCTCTCAGAGAGGTGTAGATGCAGAGTTGAATGCTGAAGCTCGACTCAGGTTCAAGGCGCTGGAAGACAAGATAAGAGACATCGAAAACCAGAACACATTGGGCGTTGACATGTCCAAGCTCGGGTTGATTGCTGACTTTAAAGTACCTCACAAGTTCAAGGTGCCTACCTTTGAGAAGTATAAGGGTACTACTTGCCCCCGGGTCCACCTCCGATCTTATTATAGAAAGATGTCCGCCTATTCTGACGATGAGAAGCTGCTGATGCACTTCTTTCAGGATAGTCTTTCTGGTCCATCGCTCGAATGGTATATGGGTTTGGAGCCCGCTACTGTGCGCACCTGGAGAGATCTTGCAGAAGCGTTCGTCCTCCACTATCAATACAATAGCGACTTGGCTCCCAACCGAGTTCAGCTTCAGAATCTTTCACAGCGGAACAATGAAAGCTTTAAAGAATACGCCCAGCGGTGGCGTGAATTGGCTGCTCGGGTTCAACCGCCGATGGTTGAGCGTGAGCTAGTGCAAATGTTCGTGGCTACCCTTCCCGGGATCTACTATGAAAAGCTGGTCAGTGGCATGTCTGGAACATTCTCGGCTCTCATCACTCTGGGCGAGCATGTTGAGAACGGTATAAAGATTGGAAAAATTCAGGGCGAATCATCCTCAGCTGGAGGAGGTAGCAAGAAACCCTATACTGGCAAGCGTCGAGAAGGAGATGCCAGTGCCGTCACTAATGCTCGGAGAAAGGGCAAGGGCCCTCAGCCTCAGATCGCTAGCATAAATATCCCAGCTGCCCCGCCGCAGCCGCAGCAGCAGCAGCCTCAGCAGCAGAATCAGCAGAGGTATAGGAGATATCAGAATCGGGCCCCTACGACAAATCGTCAGTTCGAAACTCCACCTATGTCGTATGCACAGCTTCTGCAAACGTTGCTTCAGCTCCAGTTAGTGCAAAAGAGGACAATGGCTCCCTTAACAGGGGCACCACCACCGGGGTATGATGCCAGTGCTACTTGTGAGTTCCATACTGGGGCACCAGGCCATACGATTGAGAATTGTAAAGCTTTTAAGCACAAAGTCCAGGACTTGGTGGACGCCAAGGTCATCAACTTTTCTGACAACGTGCCCAATGTTACCAAGAACCCCATGCCTCATCATAAGGGAGGCGGAGTGAATGCTGTTATCACTGAGGAGAGTTCAGACTTGCTGACTGATGTCAAAGATTTGAAGACGCCGCTTAGTTTTGTCAAGGCTAAGTTGCTGAAGAAGGGCTTCTTTCCTGGATGCGGAGAATTATGTATGGCTTGTGCTACACTTCCTGATGGGTGTGAGCAGCTGATCGAAGGTATCCAAAGTCTGATGTCTGAGGGTATTTTACAGTTCAGCCGGAGCGTTGAGAGTGCATCAGGGGAAGTCATGCTGAAGCAGGCAGATGAAGTTGCTACCATTACTATTCCTCGTCACCCTATTACTATTTCTACGCCCCGACCACCTACTATCACTATCACCAGGGCCGGACCAATCCCATTCGAGAGTACTAATGCCGTTCCATGGCATTACGACGCCGAAGTTTATTGTAATGGTCAGAAGATAGAGCTAGAGCCATTCGGATCGACTGTGCAGAATCTTACCGGAGTCAGTGGTATCACTAGAAGCGGTAGAGTGTTTGCGCCAGCAGAGGTTGCAGCAGAGAAAGTGGTCCGGGCTGACGCTGTGGATAAGGGTAAAGGTAAAGCTGTCGAAGAGGTCCCTGCAGGGGCAGAGAAGGACTTGCTGGTTAAAGATGCTGAAGAGTTCATGCGACTAATCAAGAAGAGTGACTACAAAATTGTGGATCATCTTCATCAGACCCCGTCAAAGATCTCTATTCTTAACTTGTTGCTGTGTTCTGAGGCGCACCGCAACGCATTACTGAAGGTATTGAATGCTGCATACGTGCCGTAGGAGATATCAGTAAATCAGCTCGAGGAAGTGGTAGCCCATGTTAATGCCGGTAATGGGCTAGGATTCACAGATCTAGAGCTAAATCCTAAGGGAAGAGATCACAACAGCGCCTTGCACGTCTCAATAGAGTGTAGAGGCACGATTATGTCACATGTCCTGGTGGATACGGGTTCCTCGCTTAATGTGCTTCCGAAGAAAGCACTGATGAAGTTGGATACCCGTGGATTGCTTTGCACGCCCAGTGATCTGGTCGTGAAAGCCTTTGATGGAACTAAGCGCCACGTCTTTGGAGAGTTGACCCTGCCAATTCAAGTCGGTCCAGAGACGTTCAATACGGTTTTCTATATCATGGATATCATGCCTGCCTATAGTTGCCTCTTAGGTCGGCCATGGATCCATGCTGCCGGTGCCGTGACGTCCATGCTGCATCAGAAGCTTAAATATGCTATTGGGGGCAGCATAGTAACCGTCTGTGGTGAAGAGGACATCATGGTGAGCCACCTATCGTCCTTTAAATATGTTGAAATGGATGGCGAGATCCATGAAACTCTCTGCCAAGCATTTGAAACCGTCAGGGTAAAAGAGGTAGCTCCTGTCGTCACAGAGAAGCAAGAGATGAATCTATCCTCGTTTAAGGAAGCTCGGGCCGTCGTCGAAGCCGGTTCCACCCCAGGCTGGGGGCATGTTCTGGATATACCAATCAAGCAGGATAAGTTTGGATTGGGATATTCTCCTGGAGCTGAAGCTTCATCTTCTTCTGGCAGCTCATCTCGTGGGAAAGGGCCGATCCTATTCACAAAGGGGGGAGTAATTTTCGAGAGCATCAACGCTGCGTCGGAGGACAGCGGGGACAGTGATTGTGATCTTGACGCCTGGATTCAACCGAGCAAGCCGGGCGAGCGCCTCCACAATTGGACCATCAAGGAGATTATCAAGCTGACAAGTGAAGAGTAATGATTTGCTTTTTACAATCTTTGTACAACCCTATGTCCTGCCCGAGGCATAGTGGTTTTACTGTCAGGGCCTTGTTGGATTATGTGTATGCATTTTGTTAATAAATAAAAGGCGTTTTCTTCGTACTTAAATATTGTGTTCTCTGTTATTCCTGTTTTATGTTTATTTTGAAAAACAGCAAAATGGCAACGAGGTTTGTGCTAACCTGCATATTCTTGCTTTAAACTTAACCCTTGTTATTGCAGGATCCACGTAACAGATGACATCGACTCTGGACCCTCTACGGCTCACTACGACTTTGATTGCCCGATCTATCAAGCCGAGGATGAGATTGATGAAGACGAGGACCTTCCGGAAGAGTTGGCCCGCTTGTTGAGACAAGAGGAGAAGGTTATTCTGCCTCACGAGGAGGATATTGAGATTGTAAATCTGGGTTCTGAGGAGCTCGTTAGAAATGTCAGAGTAGGGGCTGCGCTGCGGAGTGATGTCAAGCATAGACTGGTCGAGATGCTTCGAGAGTATAGTGACGTCTTTGCTTGGTCATATGAGGATATGCCCGGACTTGACACTGACATCGTGGTTCATCACTTGACGTTGCGAGAAGATTGCCCTCCATTCAAGCAGAAGCTTAGGAGGACGAGACCAGACATGGCTGTAAAAATCAAAGAAGAAGTCCAGAAGCAGTTGGACGCAGGATTTCTAGCCGTTACCACTTACCCTCCGTGGGTCGCCAACATAGTGCCTGTACCGAAGAAGGACGGTAAGGTACGCATGTGCGTCGATTATCGGGATTTGAATAGGGCGAGCCCTAAGGATGATTTCCCGTTGCCTCATATCGATGTGTTGGTCGACAATACAACCCAGTTTTCCGTGTTTTCGTTCATGGATGGCTTCTCCGGTTACAATCAGATTAAGATGGCACCGGAGGACATGGAGAAAACGACGTTCATCACCCCCTGGGGAACATTTTGCTATAAGGTAATGCCCTTCGGTCTGAAGAACGCAGGGGCCACTTACCAGCGAGCAATGGTAACTTTGTTTCATGATATGATTCATCATGAGATCGAGGTCTATGTTGATGACATGATTGCAAAGTCCCAAATGGAGGAAGAGCATTTGGTCAATCTGTTGAAGCTGTTTGAGAGGCTTAGGAAGTTCAGGCTGAGGCTGAATCCTAACAAGTGCACTTTCGGAGTGCGGTCCGGAAAGTTATTATGGTTTATCGTTAGTGAACGAGGTATTGAAGTTGATCCTGCGAAAATAAAAGCTATCCAAGAAATGCCAGCGCCGAAAACAGAAAAAGAAATTCGTGGTTTCTTGGGCAGAATAAACTACATTGCAAGGTTTATCTCTCAGCTCACGACCACTTGTGAACCGATGTTCAAACTTTTAAAGAAAGATCAGGCGATTACTTGGAATGAGGATTGCCAGAAGGCATTCGACAAAATAAAGCAGTATCTTCAAGAACCTCCAATCTTGATACCCCCAGTGGCTGGGCGGCCATTAATCATGTACCTGACGGTTCTGGAGAATAGTATGGGGTGCGTTCTCGGTCAGCACGACGAGACGGGCAGAAAAGAGCATGCCATTTATTACTTGAGTAAAAAGTTCACTGAGTGTGAATCTCGATACTCGATGCTGGAGAAGACGTGTTGTGCATTAGCTTGGGCGGCCAAACGTCTGCGACAGTATATGCTCAATCACACCACTATGCTAATTTCGAAAATGGATCCGATCAAGTACGTCTTCGAAAAGCAGGCTCTTTCGGGCAGGATTGCCAGATGGCAAATGGTGTTAACAGAATATGATATTCAGTACGTCTCCCAGAAAGCCATTAAGGGGAGCGTATTGTCTGATTATCTTGCTGAACAGCCAATCGAAGACTACCAGCCGATGAAGTTCGAATTCCCTGACGAGGATATTATGTTTCTCAAAGCAAAGGATTGCGATGAGCCATTGCCCGATGAGGGGCCAGATAGGAAGTCTCAGTGGAAGTTGATATTCGACGGAGCGGTTAATTCCTATGGAAGTGGTATCGGGGCTATCATCACGACTCCTCACGGATCCCATATCCCGTTTACTGCGAGACTGACGTTTCCAGTTACCAACAATGAAGCCGAGTATGAAGCATGTATTATGGGTCTAGAAGAGGCAATTGATTTGAGAATCAAGAATCTAGACATATATGGTGACTCAACGCTTGTAATCAATCAGATTAAAGGGGAGTGGGAAACTCGTCAAGCGAATTTAGTGCCGTACATGAATTATGCCAGGAGGCTGCTTCCTTTCTTCGACCGAGTGGAACTTCATCATGTACCCAGGGCTGAAAATCAGATGGCTGATGCTTTAGCCACGTTGGCTTCAATGTATAAAGTCAATTATTGGAATGAGGCTCCAAGAATTGTACTTTCGCGTCTTGATAGACCAGCATTTGTCTTTGCAATCGAGGATGCCGCCGACGGCAAGCCATGGTTCCACGATATCCAGACCTTCCTTATGACTAAGGAGTATCCTGCGGGTGCGTCTACCCAGGATAAGAAGACCCTAAGGAGGCTATCTGGAAACTTTTATCTCAACCCTGATGGAGTGCTGTATAAGAGAAACCACGATCTCGTGCTACTCAGATGTGTAGACGAGAAAGAGGCGAGTATGCTCATGGAAGAAGTCCATGAGGGCACATTTGGTATGCATGCCGGCGGGCATGCCATGACGAGAAAGATCCTGAGAGCAGGGTATTACTGGCTGACTATGGAGTCGGATTGCTTCAGATTCGCGAAGAAATGTCATAAATGCCAGATTTATGCTGATAAAGTTCATGTGCCGCCGTGCCCGTTGAATGTCATGTCCTCCCCTTGGTCGTTCTCCATGTGGGGCATCGACATGATAGGCAAGATCAAGCCCACCGCATCTAATGGTCATCGTTTCATTCTGGTAGCTATCGACTACTTCACCAAATGGGTGGAGGCAGCCTCGTACGCTAATGTGACCAAGCAGGTGGTAGCTAAATTCATAAAGAGGGACATCATCTGTCGCTATGGAATTCCCGAGCGGATCATTACTGATAATGGTTCGAATTTGAATAACAAGATGATGAAGGAGCTGTGCCAGAGCTTCAAGATTGAACACCACAACTCATCTCCTTACCGGCCAAAGATGAATGGCGCTGTTGAAGCGGCCAACAAGAACATCAAGAAGATTGTTCAGAAGATGGTTGTGACGTATAAAGATTGGCACGAGATGCTGACGTTTGCCTTGCACGGTTATCGTACGACGGTGCGTACGTCGACCGGGGCAACTCCTTTCTCCTTGGTGTACGGTATGGAAGCTGTCCTACCGTTAGAAGTGGAGATTCCTTCTTTGCGAGTTTTGGTGGATGTGAAACTCGACGAGGCAGAATGGATTACGAATCGTTTGAACCAACTCAGCCTGATGGACGAGAAGAGGTTAGCATCGATTGCATTTGGTCTCCTGTACCAGAGCCGAATGAAGAAAGCTTATGACAAGAAGGTGCGTCCTAGAAGCTTTCAGACGGGTGATCTCGTCCTGAAGAAGATTCTTCCGCCACACTCCGATCACCGGGGCAAGTGGACTCCGAATTACGAAGGGCCGTATGTCGTCAGCAAGGTCTTCTCGGGAGGAGCTTTGTTGTTATCCACGATGGATGGTGAAGATTTTGCATCCCCGGTGAAAGCGGACGCAGTTAAAAAATACTTTGCTTAAAAGAGACCCGCTGGACAAAAAAGAAAGAGTCCAGGCAAAAAAGGGGCATCCCGGCGAACCAAAAACAGAATAAAAGGTTCGGGCAAAAATAGGGATATATTGAAAAATGTACACCCGCGAAGTCGAGAACCTACACTGGGCGGCTTCGGCAAAAAAGGGTATCCCGGTGGACTGAAAACCCGTAAAGGGCGGTTCACGCAAAAGTTAGGGATTTGAAAAAGCAAATGACTGCGTTCCGCGTGTGGACTTTCATTGTTTAGTGGTTTGGAGGACCTGAGGGCCGTTTATCTGAATCAATCTCTTCCGAAGCTGAAGCATCGGAGAAGTATCGAAGTCGAGTGGGTCTTAGAGGGATCAACTCATGGTGTTCGTCTACGCCTCGTTGCCGACATTTGTATATACTGATGTATATTTATGTTTTCTTTTTTGTGCGGCTTCCTCATTCCAGGAGCTTGCCTCTGTTGTAAAACATTTTTGCCCATTCAGGGGTTCACCATCAATAAAATGCACATTATTCAGCAATTCTGCTTGTCGGTTTAGCATTTATCTGTTTTGTTTGCGAATGAAAACGCCGATGTTTTTTTGATAAAATGCGCATACATAAACTTGCGGGCCTAGGCCCATTGATTGTTGAAACAATTAATTAACTAAATATTGTCACGAGATAATAACCTGGATAGGCCCCTTTGAGGAGGGTATCTTGTCTGTTTGTTTGTGTTGTTGCAGGGGTAGCACCTTCCAGAAGATGTGCCGTGCGCATCCCCGAAGCGGGGCGAGTCCTCCTTCTCCAGCAGAGTTCAGTAGTCTCTCCTCCGCAGAATCTGAACGCAAATAGTGAGCATTGATATGTCTCCCCAGGCAGAGATGATTCTCTTCCTCAAGCAGACGCATCCTGAAGGGGCGTCACCTCATCAGCCGAGCCGAGCACCGAAGAATGATGTCGTCTTTCCCCAGCACCGGGTCACAAGTGCAGATTTCATAGAAGGGTTCGGGTGCCGAAGCTCGTGTTTCCCCAGTGAAGTCTCCAGCGAAATTGAAATTCCGCACCAGAGTCGTACTCTCCGGTGAAGTAGAATGATTTCTCTCCCCGGCTGAGTCCGCAAAAAAGCAGAATCCTTGGAAGCAGTTGAGACCTTTAATGGATGTTCCCTAGCAGATATTGAACAGCTGATGATGTATTTCCCCATAGTCGTACTCTCTACAGTGAAGCAGAATGGCTTCTCCTTGCTCAGCCGAGTTTGCAGACGTCCAAGAGAGTCGAGTCCTTGGAAGTTGATCAGACCATACTCAGTTGCTTCCCCAGTGGAGTGTTGAGCAGCTGAAGTTGTTTCCCCACAGAGTTGTCATCACCAGAAAAGTAGCAATGGCGGCCATGCAGTTTATTCTCGCAATTGATATCAGCAAGTCTAAGTTCTCGTAGTGCTTCGTCCCCTGCAGCAGTCAGCTGAAGTTGTTTTCCCTGCAGCAGTCAACCGGAAGATCGTTTCCCCAGGCGGAGGCCAATTGATACCAGCGTGTCCACGTTCTCCTCAGCAGGATGATTCCTCTACCTGAGTAGTTCTTGTCTCCTTGGCAAAAGGGTTTCCTCCTCCCAGCATTTATTTTGCGGACGGGATCGCATCATTGTGCATGACTGCATGGTATTTAACACTGCATAGCATTTAACGTTGCATAGCATTGTGCATGATTGCATGGCATTTAGCATAAACGCATATCATTCCCACCGTGTGGGGCATAGCGCAGAAGCATATGCATCATAAGCATGATCTAGGTCATTATTATTTTTTTGCCTTACAGGTGTTCGGCCGAAGGGTCGGTTGCTCAGGATGATTCCTGATATTCTCTCCAACAAGGTCGCTTTCTTAAGATGATTCTTAAGACCCCGGTGTAATCCCCACGGTCGCTCGCTCAAGATGATTTTTGAGATCCCCAGCGAAGTCTCCAGTTCAAGACGATTCTTGAATTCCTCAGCAGAGCCGTTTGCTTAAGATGATTCTTAAGACCTCAAGCGCTATTTCCCGAATGGTGTGCTTAGGATGGTTCTTGAGCTCCCCAGTAGCGTCCCCAGCAAGACTTGCCCAGGAAGATTCCTGGAATACCCAGCAGAATGAAGTCTCCAGAATGGTTATCGGTTCAGGATAATTCTTGAAGGTGCCCGACGGAGCTGTTTGTTCAAGATGATTCTTGAAGTCCTTAGCAGCGTGATATGTCTGCTCCAACAGTGATGTCTAATCTGAAGATTGACTTCGTAAACGCCTGAGGGCGGTATCAGGAGGTTCCTGTGAGCTCAGATGTCCTTGTTGATGAATCAACGTGTGGCTGAAGACAAGGTTCCAAAGTTTGTAGATATAACAAGATGATCCGTGTTGGTCTGAAGACCAAGTCAGTTGTCCTGAGGAGATGATTGATGGCGATCAAATGGATAGTGTTTCTTCTGACTGAAGTCGAAGATGTTTCTCCAGCTGAAGCGGAGTTTTGCCTGAAGGCAAAGTGTTGAATCCCCGTAGAGTCATGAATGGCTCAGGATACCATTTCTTTGACTGAAGTCACAGATTTCCTAAGCTGAAGCGAAGGTGCCTAAGGGCAAGGTTATCCCCAAGGTCATGAATGACCTAGGATTCATTTTTCGGACTAAAGGCCGAAATATATCCCTGACTGAAGTCACGGATGCTCTATAGCAGAGGTGGAGTTGCCTGAAGGCAGATCCATGTATCCTTGAAGGCCAAGGACCATTTCTTTAGACTGAAGTCGAAGATGCCTCCTGCAGAGTTGCCGACGGGCAAAGTTTACATCCTTGAAGGCCAAGGATGTTGTTTCTAGCTGAAGCTGGAATAGCCGACGGGCAGGGTTTCATCTTTCTTCAGAAGAACTTGAAGATTCTCCAGCGGATCTGGAGTGGCCAGGGGCCAGGGTTCCATCTATCTTCAGAAATACTTGAAGATTTTTTCTAGCTGAAGCTGGAAATGGCCAGGGGCCAGGGTTTCATATATCTTTAATGTTGAAGTTCAACGGCGGGCAGTGTGCAGCAGTATCCCGATGTTCGTTATGGTTCTGAGGGTGAACCCCAGATCAGAGTGTGCTCGGTTAAGTCTCTCATTCCCAGCGGAGTAGTTTCAAATATGCAAGTGTACCTTTTGTTCCATTTACCAGGGGTGAACCCCAGGTTAGAGTTGTTCAGGATCATCATTTGTCCGGCGGCGAGGTTGGATGTTTGTTCGACGGCGAGGTTGAACGTTTGGATTTGACGGCGAGGTCAGATCATCAGTTGTCCGGCAGCGAGGTTGGATGTTTGTTCGACGGCGAGGTTGAACGTTTGGATTTGACAGCGAGGTCAGATCATCATTTGTCCGGCGGCAAGGTTGGATGTTTGTTCGACGGCGAGGTTGAACGTTTGGATTTGACGGCGAGGTCAGATCATCATTTGTCCGGCGGCGAGGTTGGATGTTTGTTCGACGGCGAGGTTGAATGTTTGGATTTGACGGCAAGGTCAGATCACGTTTGTCCGACGGCGAGGTTGGATGTTTGTTTGACGGCGAGGTTGAACGTTTGGATTTAACGGCTAGGTCAGATTATGATGTGTTCGACGACGAGGTTGAATGTTTGTTTGACGGCGAGGTCAGACTCCTTAAATCCCCATCAGAGATGATGTTTGTACGACGGCGATGTCGAGTGTCTCTCAGAGCGATGTTTGTTTCCGACGGCGATGTCAGATTCAGTTTCCCAGCGGCGATGTTGGGCATGTCAAGTTGATCTAGTCTTCTGACGGCGATGTTAGGTGATGCAGATCCTTTAGCTCTCCAGCGGCGATGCGGGGTGTTTTGACAGATTTAGTTCTCCAGCGGCGATGCGGGGTATTTCGGCAGATTTAGTTCTCCAGCGGCGATGCGGGGTATGTTGATTGTCCGACGGCGATGTCAGATGTAGTTCTCCAGCGGCGATGCGGGGTATTTTGTTTAGTATTGTATTTTCTCCAGCGGCGATGCGGGGTATTTTGTTCAGTATTGTATTTTCTCCAGCGGCGATGCGGGGTATGTTGATTGTCCGACGGCGATGTCAGATGTAGTTCTCCAGCGGCGATGCGGAGTATTTTGTTCAGTATTGTATTTTCTCCAGCGGCGATGCGGGGTATTTTGTTCAGTATTGTATTTTCTCCAGCGGCGATGCGGGGTATTTTGGTTGATCGACGGCAATGTCAGTCTCAGTTTTCCAGCGGCGATGTTGGGCGTGTCCGTTAATTCAGTTCTCCAGCGGTGATGTTGGATGTTTCGTGCTCCAACGGCGATGTTGGGCATTTTGGTGATTCAGGTTCTTTAGTTCTCCAACGGCGATGTTGGATGTATTGTTTGTTTCCGACGGCGATGTCAGATCAGTATTTCTCCAGATAGTTGCCTTGCAGCTATTATTCTAGTGCTCGACGAGTTGAGCAGTTGGCAAATTTTCGGGTTTACCGATATTCAACCGTCTCGCACCTTGATTGGTTGAGAGCCGTTCGCTTCTCACCCAGTCAAGTTCAAGCCGTTTGAATAGGGGAAGCGTTGCACCCCAAAGTTTGACCAACAATTATTTATTCATTGAGTGTTTGAAAGTTGATACCTTCATCAGACAGTTCAAGAGATCCTCAGAGGAATTGGTTGAAACCATGGTTGTGTGCTTCATAGCTTGAGAGTTGTGGGTGCTCCTCAGATGATTCTGAGACTTTGAGAATGAACTTGATGTTTTTAGAAAGCCTATGAGATGTCTTGAAAGCCATCATGAAGCCCAGAGAAGTCATTGTGCAAGAATTCAGAAGATTCAACCATGAATGGTAGAATTAGGGTTTTGACTGGGTCAACCCTAGATCAGCTGAAGATTTGGAGAAGGGTGGGACCTAATCCAAGGGCCATGAGATCATGGAATGATGCATAGAGATGTTATAAAGATGATTCCTAGACCAACTCATCATGTTTGAGGAGTTTGAGAAGTTTCAAGTCAGGGTTTCCAAGGATTGTCAGTGAAAAAACCCTAGTTTGATCCCTATCTTCCAGGCAGTTTTATCTCTAGATGTGATTGATATCTCATCTTCCCCACAACATGAATGTTGTAGAGCTTGTTCTTAGCTTTAATTTGAGTGGTGGAAGTCCTTGATAGGAGTTGCAGAGCTCAAGTTATGGTTTTGACAAATTACAGGTCAGCAGAGGTGTGTGAATCTGGGTCCTTGAAAGTCACCCAACTTGCAGACAACTTTTGCCCTAGTAGGATGATTCCTATGATTTCTTGGTCAACATGAATGTTGAAGGGCATCTTCTTAGCTTTAATTTGAGTGGTAGAAGTCCTTGATAGGATTTGTGGAACTCAACTTATGGTTTGAACAAGACAGGGGTATTTTGGTCATTTGTCAGTTATAGGTCATTTTAAGCAAAGGCCATATCTCCTATTTCCAAGCCTCAAATGGAAAAACTCAAAACATGAAAGTTGTTCAAAATGTGATTTTAAGTCTATAAAGAAGGCCATGAATTGTTGGAAAAGCTCATAGCATGGATTTGCATGATTGGTTAAAAATGAACTAAAAATGGCTTATAAGTTTAAAAAGTTGAATTTGAAAATTGGTTTGGAAGATCTATGAATCCAAAACAGGTCATCCAATATATCATTTTGATTGGAAACATCATTTTGAGAACATTGGTTTAAATAGAATTTTCATTTGAGGCTTTAAAATGGGACATGCTTTGTAAAATTGAAACTTGCATATTAAGGCACCCTTGCAAAACTCAACATAAGCCAAAGGTGAGCTTGTTTTTCACACATATCTTCTCATTATCTCATGTAAAGGTATTTTGGCACAAAATTACAAGGCATAAGGCATGATACATGGGATTTTCAACTTATCATCACATGAGATTTTCAAGCTTTTCTAGCACTTTCTAGAAGGATCTAGTTGCTTCCATTGATCATTATAAGAAGAGTGAATCATGATGAGTAAGGGGTTGGTCAGAGAGAGAGAATTCAGAGGAGAAAGAGAGAGAAGAATTGCCATTGAAGAGCTTCCTTCAAGATCAAGCAACTTGGGATTTCTTCCACCACAAGCTTTCTTCTTCAAAGCTCTTGCAAACAGAAAGTTTCTCTCCATTAGAGGAGTGTTTGGCACCAACTACAAGGCTTGAAACCATCTCCACAAGCACACACCATCACTTCTTGACAGGTTGGGATTCTTCTCCCTTTCCTATTATTTATGTGGTTTCTGTTAGTTCTTTAGGTATAGAATTGTTAAGAGAGGATAGGTGATCAAATTCTGAGAATTAGGGGGCATTTCATGGAGTTTGATAGCAGGTGCAAGAATCTGTTATGATTGAGAACAGGCTGGATATTAGGTTTCAAGGTACGATTGATAGTTCATGGTGATAAGCATAGCATGTAGAGCATGATCATGTCATTAATTTTGAGTTTTAGAAGAACTGATTTCAGAGAAATATGGTGGTACCAAGATCTTCTAGCTTTCTGTTAGGATGATCCAGGAAGAATTAGAGAAAACTACTCGTATAGTTTTGTTCCTTGTAATCAGTAGATCATTTTCCTTTTTGGAATTTTTAACTTTCATTGAGTATGGAGGGAGAACGAGCCAGAAGAAGATTCGTGCATGGCCATGTGGAACTGAAACCCTAGATGGAAGGTTGGGGACGATGACTCCCCACCGTTGGATCATCCCTTTCAATTGACTTTTTAACCTCATCGTGTGGCCAGATTTCAAAATGAAAACGGAGGGAAACCTCCCAGCTGCAACGCAGCGTTTCATTAAAGCTGAAACCCTGGGCCTGGATCCAACTTGCTACGCGCACCCCCCCCCCCCCTATTTCAGCCCATCAAATAACAACTAGCGTGTCTTGCTGTTTTCACCCCCTCCCCTTTATTTCAATTCTTTTATTCTTTTAATTCCTTTAATATTTTCTTGCACTTTAAAAATTCCTAAAAAATAGAAAATTAAACATTTTTTAATTCTTCTTTTTCCTATATGTTAATAAATCTGTCTAGAAAAATATAAATAAATAAAATTCCCATTTTATTTTCTTTTCATATTTTTAGTATATTTTTCATTTTAATAGGTTTTTAATATGTTTAGTTTGATATCCAATTTTGTAGAATTTCTTTTAAGACTTTCCCTTAGGATTTTTAATTCATTCTTTTTGGTGTGATTAGATATTGAATCATAGTTCCCCATAGGATTTAATTCTTGATTTTTAGATTAAAATTTGATTAGTTTAATTAGGGTAGCATTAGGGTATCCTAATTAGGGTTTAGGTTGTGCATAGGTAAGGAAATTCATTTTCTTTAGAGAGTTTTGTCTTGATTCTTGGGTAGGGGCATATGTGGATGTTATGGGTAGATGTTGAAGACCCTTGTGAATAATTGTTAGATTTTTTCCCCTTGGTTTAGTATTTTTAGGTATTTTCTGAAGTTGCCTGATGATTTTGTCTGTCCTGTGGTTATCTGTTCATCTCTGGAGTTTTGGGGGATTGGTTGTGGGCCTTGTGTTGTCTTGAAGAGCTTGTTGAAGGAGCATGGAAGAGAAGATTGTAGATCAAGACTCAGAGACCCAGAGCTTGGCTTATTCCCTGTCTGTGAGGTTTGAGATCCTGAAGTTTGAAGGAAGTTCATGGTACTTTCCTGAGGAAGGCACTATGAATGACTTTCATTCTTTCTTCTCACCTCTTTCTCAAGTATCCAATGATGTTGGAGCCAACTTGTGAGTTTAATTTCTCCTGAGGAGGAATGTAAACTGATCACATGTTGTTGAGCCACATGGGATACAATTCCTAAGTGGACACTTCCTAGTACTTTCCTGAGGAAGGTCCTATGGGTCTATTCACTTAGTTCCATTAGTTTATCTAGGATTTCTCAAGTATCCAATGATGTTGGAGCCAACTTGTGAGTTTAATTTCTCCTGAGGAGGAATGTAAACTGATCACATGTTGTTGAGCCACATGGGATATAACTCCTAAGTGGAAGCCTCCTAGTACTTTCCTGAGGAAGGTCCTATGAGTCTGTTCATTTAGTTCCACTAGTTCAGATAGGATTTCCTAAATATCCAGTGATGTTGGAGCCTACTTGTGAGTTTAATTTCTCCTGAGGAGGAATATAAACTGATCACAGTGGTTGAGCCACATAGGGTATGACTCCTGAGTATACACTTCCTAGTGCTTTCCTGAGGAAGACACTATGAGTCTGCTTACTTAGCTCCCTTTCTTTGGTAAGTTTGTTCTGAAGCTTGAAGACTGGGATTGCTTTCTTGTTTAGGGTTTTGCTTTAGGGCTTTGCCTAGATTTGATCAGGTTTTTAGGGTTAGAATTTGAGAGTAGAGGTAGATGATTCTTTCTCAAGTATGTGTTTTGTTTGCCTGATGGCACCTCCTTTCTTTTATCTGTTCATTGCTTGATAGCATGTTGTTTATCTTCAGTATGATTACTGTTATTTCATGACTGGCTTGAGGTTGAGACGAGCTTGTGGAGGCTGAAGCCCCACACACATTTCCTCCCTCACTTGCATTGCATGCATTTTACTGTTAAAGCTGATGCTTTTGTCTGTTTTGGTGTATCATTGACATGATCCCTTAGGACTCTCATTTCCTTTGATAAGGATTTGATGATAGACTTTTAGGTTGAAACCTATGCATGACAACATCTAGGAGTTCCCTGTTCAAACCTCAACCATAGGATGAATCCATGGCATGATAACAGTAGGACTTGATAGTCTCCCTCCTAGTTGGGCCTGTTCTCTTCTCATCTCAAAACAATTTAAGATACAGTAATCATGAATGATTTCTTTCGTACGTTACGAGCCTTAAGCTATCTGAGAAAGGATTGTGGGAGAGTTTCTTTTCCATAGTCTGGATGTTTCGTATGGTACCCTTTGGGTGACATGCGACGCATTCACTCTCAGGTCATAGTCTCTAGTGCGGTTGAAATCGCAAACACAATGAAAAACACTTCTTTCAGGAAATAAGTCGTAGTTTCCCGAACTACGTTTGCTCTGATCTTCCATGCTGTGTGGAAGTACGTAGGCATAGGATGCGATATCCTAGCGAGCAACCTTCCCCACCTTCACCCGTAGTTAGGCCGAACTACGTTGACTCTGATTTCTCATTCTCTGATGAGAATACGTAGGCATAAAGTGCGACGCTTTGCCGAGTCTTTTTTTCTTTTCTTTTTCAGCCAGCCTTGATAGGTAGATAGATTATAACCAACCCGTCCAAGTAAACAAACAAGCGAGGATCCCGTCGAGTACGACGGACGTGAGGGGTGCTAATACCTTCCCCTTGCGTAACCGACTCCCGAACCCAGACAATGGTTGCGATGACCTTGTCTTACCCATATTCGTCAGGTTTTTTCCGATCGTTTCCTTTCCCGCTCTGAGGGATAAATAACGAAAGGTGGCGACTCTTCTGTTTTGCCGGCACCTTATTTTCGCGCAAGCGACACTTTTGTGTGTCTCTCTTCTCATCTCAAAACACATTATAACTCATCTAACAAATACGATGAACATTGTACGCTATGAGCCTTAAGCACATGGGAAATGATGAGTGAATGGTCTCCTCTCACTCGTATAGAGTGTTTAGTATATGTTCCGTCTGGGGGCGATATGCGACGCATTCGTTCCTGTGACATAGTCTTTAGTGCAATGTGAATCACAAAGCAAACTCAACTCACTTCACTAAAACTCACAAACCAAATCAAACCTTTCTATCCTTTAGAATTTGTGTTTCAAACTCATTTTCAGAAAAGAGTACGTTACTTTTTCGTTCTACCGCAAACAGGCATCATCCCTGACTGTTGGAATGGGGACTTAACGTCACTCATAAAAAAACACTTAACTAACCTGTGGTCTAGTTTTTCCGAACTACGTTGACTATGATTTTCCCATTGCACGAGGGAATACGTAGGCATAGGGCGGCGATGTCTTATCGAGTCTCTTTCTTTTTCTTTTGTTCTAGTTTACTTTTAGCAATAGTTTTTAGATAACACACTCTTTGATTAGACAATAAGCATGGATCCCATTGAGTATAACGGACGTGAGGGATGCTAATACCTTCCCCTTGCGTAACCTACTCCTGAACCCAGGATTTGGTTGTGATGACCTTGTGTTTTCTCGTTCTTCAGGTTTTCTTCGATCGTTTCCTTTCCCTCTCTTTGGGATAAATAACATTTGTTGGCGACTCTTCTATTTTCCTCCGGGTGTTTTTCGCAGTTGTGACAACTGGCAACTCTGCTGAGGACTCTAGTTCCCTATGCGAGTCAATCCTAGCGCTTGTCTATTTTTTATCTTTAGGTGTTTGCTTTTGTGCAGTTATTTAATTTTATTTACATTATATGTTGTATATTATTACATTTGCATTTTATTGTTGCATTTTATTATGCTGCTTGAGGCTAGTGAGATTATACCTGAGTGAATCGCACACTCAAAGATACAACAGAGTCGCCACCGAACTTTATTTAGTTTCAAAGGACAGGGAAAATATCGATAAAACCCAAGGGAAGAGAAACGGGAAAGGGGTCGGTTATGAGAAAGGAAGGTACTAGCACCTTAAGCATATGTCTTACCCGACGGGAACCATTTCGCTCGCTTCTAGGCTTGGACAAGTTATCTATCTAAAGGCTTCTAGCTAAAAAGAAAAGAAGAGAGATAAAAAGAAAGAGGAAGAAAGAAAGTGCTCGCGGAGGATTGGGGACCTCGTGCCTACGTACCCTCATAGTGCAATGAGGAAGTCCGAGCTCCATAGTTCAAGGAACCAAGGAAAAGAAGAGGATCTGGACGGATCAGAGAGACAGAAGAATGGAAGAAGACGATGGAAGGTGGCTCGCTAAGATTTCGCAATCTTGTGCTTACCTACCTGTAATACCCTAATTTTTACCCCTAAGATTTTCCACATCTCATTTTTTGCATCTTCGTATTTCATACCACAAACAAGATCAAGTTTTGGTTCTTCTATCCCTTCCGTCTTTAGGTTTATGCCTTGCAGGGATCACCAAGCATCTGTGTGTTTCTTATTTGCCTTCATTTGCTTGTGTTTACTAACCTTTAATCAAAATTCAAAAAAAATGTTTGTTTTTTCCCTTTACTATCTTTTTCAGGAAGAATTTGAATCAAGGTATCAAATACTAGTCCCTCAGCTCGAGTGAATTTCATCTAAAAAAGTCGAAGTTGATCCACAAACAATTCAAAATCATCTGATCAAGAGTCTCCCAGATTTGATTGACTTTTATTCAAGAGACTCCAAGGTTCATATGTTTATTTCCATGCCTTCTTTGACAAGTAAAAGAATCGAGCCAGAGCCAAGACAACACCTCAAAAAGACATTTTCACCATTTTTGCCTGTGGTAACCGGTTACTCAATATAGAGTAACCGGTTACTTCGTGTAAATTTTGTGAAAATTGGGCAAATTCAAATTCTGCAACAATTTTGGCACCAAATTCAAAAATTGCAACATGAGAATATTCTAGATCACTTTATTTAAAATCCCCTACCTCATTATAGTTAATTTCCACTGTACACCTTCACTAATTGCCACTTGATCTTGAATTTCCCTCCAAATTCAAATTTCAAGCCTAATTTTGTTTCCAAACCAAACTCCAATCCACCAAATTTTCCAAGCCTAAATCCTATAAATAGAGGCCTCATTTCTCTCATTTCTCAAGCTTTTGATAGCCAAAATCACCTTGTCAAATTCCCTCTTGAATTTCAATTTTTTTCTCCAATTAACAAATTCACCAAAGCTCTTTCTCCCTTTGAAAGATTAGTAAGTTCATCACTAGAATTTACTAATTTTTGAGGTAAACCTTAATCCATTCACTTTTTCATCCTCAATTCTAGTATATCAAAGCTTTGAAGTGGTGTTTGTGGAGTTTGATTTGAAGAATTTTCATATTTGGAGTGGTAATTTTCTTGATCCACCATTGTTGCTCTTGATACATCCTTCACAATGTGATCCATTATTGATCATTGTTTCTTTATCTTTAGATCTTGCATATCATGTTCTATGGTGATTAATTGTTGTTATTTTACTTGAATTTTCGTGCTCAAATTCACCCTTGATCATGAGGTGTTTGTGGAAATTATTGGTCAAGTTTTTGCCACTTTTTAGCCTTATTTTGGTGTTGTGTTTTTGCTGTTTTTTGCCACTGTCAGCGAAGTAACTGATTACCTTATATAGGGTAACCGATTACTCAGTGTTATTTTTGGGTTTTTGGTTGTATTTTGGGTCTATTTTGGTTCCCACCTCTTCCTCTTTCATTCCCTTTTGGTTTTGGCCATGAAATACACTTTTAAAGGTCATATTTCTCTTTAAATTCATTGAACTTAGGGTGTAGGTGATGTTGGATAAATATTCATTAATTCAAATCTATCTTTAAAGTGAATTGTTCAATTCATTTTAGGTGCTTTGAGTTAATGATATATTTAGTACTTTATTCCACCAAAATGAGTGGATGAACTTAAAGATGGAATGATCTTGAACTTGTAACTCAACTTGGCATTCCCTCTCCTCTTCTTCTTTTTCTTTTGATCGATGAAAATCTTCAATATCGTTTGAACTTATTTCAAGTTCTTTATGAATATGAGATCGTTACCTCTTTTCTTTTTGTGCGGTATTGCTTTCGGAGAGTGATCTTTATATCACTTCTCTAGCATGCATTAGCACTAACATTATTATTGACCGACCTCAGATAGTCGTGGTTTCTACATAAACCCGATTAAGATTGCTTAACATAGCGCTAAATTGTCCCGTAATCGAAAGTGGTCATTCGTGGCTCAAACCTATGTTTAAAAGTCAAAGTATGATTGATTATTTGTCTTGAGTCTGTCATCTATGAAGCTTGTTGTTAGGAGGCTTTGGTCTTATCAATCCTCTAATGAGTTTTCATTAACCTTGGTCTAAGTGCAAGAGTTAACCGTCGTTGATCATTTGTATTAACCACTAACTCACTAACCATATCATTGTACTAAATTTGTTTATGTTTCCTTCTTGCTCCCTATCTCTCTTTTATTTTTATGCTTATCATCTCATATCATATTATCATTTATGCTTCCGTTATTTTTCCTTTTGTCCGTTGGACACATGTTTATGTTTTTGCCATTTTTCTTTTGTCCATTTGGACCATACTTTGTTCAAAACACTAATAAAGGATTAAACCTCTAAAAAACTTGGTGCTCTTAACTTTGTGGCTATGCTCTTGGACTATTCTTAGACCTTGTACTTTTTGGACCCTTGGACTTAGAATTAGGTCTCTTTCCCTTTACTTGGAGTATTATAGATCTTTGCCTTTATTTGGCTTGTTCATTTGCTTATGCTTAAGATAGATGGAATTCTTTCGGCTTGCTATGGAGTGTGCTACAAGTTGGTTAGATCCTTCTTATCTCTAACTTTTATTTTTCTTTCTAGGATAGTCACTTCATCTCCTCCTCTTCTTCAATTTTCAAAACCTTCTCCCTTTTTCAAAACCTTCTTGCTTTCAAACTTCAAACCGCTTTCACAACAAAACCTTGACTTTTGTCAATTGCCATTTTTTCAAACTTCTTTTTCTTCAATAAATGTCAATCAATGCTAACCATACTTTGACTCTTTTCAAAAAGACATAAAAACCATTCAAACTCATCCAAGACTTTTGTTCCTTATGCACTTTCTTTCAAAAACTTTTCCATAAGTCTAGACATGAGTCATCTCTTTAAGCGAAACTATTCGCTTGGAAATGACGACTTGCCTTTTCACTTAAAACCAACAATAGCAAACCTATTTTTTTATTTGTATCACGAACTACGGGGTTTTGATCCTATATTGCATTTTATGGGTACGTAGGCATGAGGCGACAAGTCTCTCCAAACACAAAAATCTAAAAAACAATTCTCTTCTCATCTCTCCAATCTCTTTTCAAACAAACATTTTTTAAACCAAAAAGCGTAAATATTTCAAAGGGTTACTATAGAGTACTATATACATTTTGGGTGCTAACACCTTTCCATTGCATAACCAACCCCCTTACCCATATCTCTGTTTTTCTTGCTCTTGTTTTAGAACTCTTTGGTTTTGTCCGCTCTTTTTTCCTTTCCTTTTTGGATAAAAATAAAAGTGTGGTGGCGAATCTTGCATTTTTGGAGTTATGTTAATCAATAGCTTATACTCACAAATTTCCCCGCTACACTATCCTCACAGTGCAATGAGGAAATCAGAGCCTACGTAGTTCAGGGGACTAACACTGAAAAAGAAAAGGGAAAGAGACGGTGTCAAAGCCAAGAACTAAAAGATAGAGAGATCAAGACTCAACTGGGGAATGCAAGAGGAATGGTGTCAAAACCAAGAAATAAGACAAAAGAAAACTCTGCTGAGGAAAGGAGAAGCAAAGTAAGAACTCTTTCGGGGAATACAGAAGAAAAGAGATGACTCCACTGAGGAGAAAACAAAAGAATGGCGATGGAGCCAAGAGAAAAATGGAGTAAAGGACAAGAATCAAAATAAAGGTAAAATCCATGGGAGATTCGGTGTATTAACTGGTGAGAAGTAATTAACCGAAGAAACATAGGAGTAAAAATTTATGGGGAGAGCAAAAAGGTTGGTGTCAACAGACGAAATGCGACGAACCAAGAGAAAGAGAGTACTGAACCAAAGAGAGGTGTTTGAATCTGAGGGGAAATTGGTATATTAACTGATAAACAGTGATTAATCGGAAGGAGAAAGGAGCTGGTTTTAACCGATAAACGGTTTATCAACCAAAAAAATGGGTGTGGAACCAAGCAAAGGTTGTGACCCAAAGAACGGGTGTGGAACCAAGCAACGGTTGCGACCCAAAGAATGGTACATTAATTGAAAAAACAACACTTGACCAAAGGAAAAAGTATTCGAATCGAACAAAGGTTACTAACCCAAAGCTGGAAGTATTTAAACCAAAGAAAGGTTGCTAACTGCAGGGGGTTCGGTGCTTAATAGACGGACTTTGATTAACCGAAAAGAATGAATAATTAACCAAATGAAGGTGATTAACTCAAAAGAAACTCAGTATCTTAACAGACAGACTATGGTTAAACTGAGAAAAAAAGGTGATTGGTTCAAACAGGTGGACTTGATTGACCAAAAGGCGGGTGATTAACCAAGAGAAGGTGATTAACCCAAAGAAAAAGCTGGTTTTAATGGGCAGACCGTGATCAACCAGAGATCGGGTGATTAGCTGAAAGAAGTCGATTAACCTAAAGAAAGTTCAGTATTAACAGATGGGCTGTGATTTAACTGAGGAAAAGATGACTGGTGTTTAACTGACAGACAGTGATTAGCCAAACAAGAATTCGGGAAACTGAAGGTTTTCATGAGCGAAAGCAATTGAAGATCAAGGCAACCTTATTATCTTGTAATGTTCAATCTAATTGTTGAATTTATTTAAATATTATGAGTAGCTAAACTCCCTAATGCTAGGGGGTGTCCCTGAATTGACTCTGTAATAATCTTGTTTTCTTTGAATTAGTGATTTCACTGCTTTCTCATGATCGTTGTTATCGTATAATGTTCTTAAGGCTTTTCTTATTTGACAAATAAGGATTCGATTTATGGTTAACTTTAGGTTTGGGAAAACGACTATTAACGCTTTTATACGATAATACTATAGTAGATATTTCCTAGGAATGGGGAGACCCTATAGTAACCGTAATGTTTTAGATAAAACAAATTGCTTGGTATTGTTCCTATACTGCCAAGGAGTTGGGGTATAGGGAGAATACCAAAGGGTTTTCGGGCTAAGGAATTAGAGTCAACCAATCTTTAAAACTGGTAATGATTGAATTGAGCGGTGATCTTTGAAAATAAGAATTAAAGTTATTACAAGGCTTTTCATATACCTTACCCCAGCATGCTCCTCATATCTATCCAAAACCTATTTTATTACTTTTGCCTTCAGTATTTTACTTTTACAAATTAAACAAACCAAAACCCCATTGACCTTTTGTTCAATTGCATTATTATAGAAATTGTATTCCTACACAGTCCTCGAGATCGATATTCGGGGAGTTTGTTCCTTATTACTGCATCGGTCAAAATAGTACACTTGCTATTTTATCGATCAAATTTTTGGCGCCGTTGTCGGGGACTGTCAAAATATCAGTTCAATTGAAATTTTGTTGCTCTGCGACCAAAATTTTTTTTTTTTTAAGTTTTTTTTTTCTTTTGTTTTATTTATTACTATTGTTTTTACTACTAATCTGTGTCTAACATTTTCATGCGAGGAGATTCCTCAGCTAATTTTTCTTTGGACGCAGAAATTGAAAGGACTTTACACGAAAGACGTAGATAAACTAGACTAGTAGCTTCAGAATCCGAACCTTCAGTGCTAGCACCAAAAAATGAAAGAGTCTCTATTTATTCAGAACATTCTGATTCAGGTTCTGAATCAGGTAGAGACACTGAAACTATGGCGGGAGTTCCACCAGCGGAGAGACTCCTTGGCGATTATGGCAGAGTTAATGCACCAACTGGTAGGTTAACAATTATAAACCAACCAGTGAATGTACCCAATTTCCAGTTGCATCCGAGCACAATCTTTCAACTTGATAGGAGACCTTTCACCGGAAAGGTTAATGAAAATGCCAACAAACATCTACAAAGATTTTTGACAATGAGCATTACTCTTAAGATAGAAGGGCACACAGATGAAGCAAAAAGGCTATGAATTTTTTCGTTCACTCTCTTTGAAGATGCTGGAGAGTGGTTTTACTCGTTACCAGCCAGAAGTATTACTACGTGGGAAGAAATGGAGAGAGCCTTTCTGAATGAATACTTTCCTTCCCCTGTTTATATTCATAAGTGATATGATATTATGAATTTTAAACAGAGGGAGGGAGAATCACTAGGAGATTCTTATAAAAGGTTCAAATGGTTATTGGTTACATTTCCTACTCACAACTTGGATCAAATTGAACAAATGGAAATGTTTGTAAACGGTCTTAAGATGAAGACGAAGCAATTGATTGATACAGTAGCCGGTGGCTCATCTAACTTTACAACAACCACTAGTATCAAAAAGATCATTGAAGCCATTGCAGCAAATGAGCATCTAGAGCTATATGACTAGAGTGTGAGTAAGCCATAAGAAACCGTTGACTTGAAGTTGGCAACTCAAGTTGTGAAAATGGAAGAGAAAATCAAAGCTGAAGTGGAAAGAAGGCTTAAGGGAATGAATGTGAGTACTGAAGCTGTAGCTCAAGTTCAACCTGTCCAAGCTGTGAGTTGTGAGGTTTGTAATGGACCCTATTTTACTGCCCATTGTCTTGCTACTGCTAAATAAATTAAAGATATAAAGTATTTGAGGCAGAACAATCCATACTCTTAGACTTATAGTCCAGGGTGGAAGAATCATCCTAAATTTTCCTGGAAAGATCAGAGTCAATTTCAATATCCACAGCAGCAACAGACTCCTCAGAAAGCAGAATAGGAGATAGCTATTGAAAAAATGGCAGCTCAAAATATTCAATTCCAAGAAGAGACCCGTAATGTTCAAAAGATTAACACAACTTCTATCAAAAATCTTGAGGCTCAAATGGGGCAGATAGCCCAACACCTCTCCATCCACGCTCAAGGAACCCTCCCGAGCGCAACAATTCCAAATCCAAAAAAATCAAGAGAATATTAATGTTGTCACAACAAGAAATCAGAGAATGACGGAAGAAGAGGAAGAAAATGAAACAAATGAGTATGAGTATATAGAGGTAGAACTTGAGGTAAGAGAAAAAGTGAAAGAACCAGAAGAAGTTGTACCATATGAAAAACTAATTGAAGAGAAAAATAAAGAGGAGGTTAAACTGAAAATCAAGCTACCTTATCCTCATAAAGTTACAAAGAAGGATCAAAAAGAGAAAGACTTCGGAAAATTCAGCGCAATGTTCAATAAATTAGAAATCAATATGCCATTCTTTGAAGCACTTGAGCAAATGTGTTTGTACAAGAAATTCATGAAAGAGGTAATAGGTAAAAAGAGACCAATGGGTGAGGAGCCAAAAATCACAACTGAGCAATGTAAGGAAATATTACAAGAAAGGAGAATCCCCATCAAGCGGAAAGATCTTGGACCACTAGTAATCCCTTGTACTATAAAAGATAGAACTTTTAAGAAAGTCCTTACTGATTCATGTGCTAGTGTGAGTCTCATGCCTCTATCTATCTTCAAAAAGCTGGGTATTAGAAAAGTGAGCGATACGGGAACAAGCTTGAAGTTTACCGACCACACAACTAAGAGGTCATATGGGCTAGCAGAGGATGTACTGGTGACGATCGATAACTTCACCTTCCCAGTTGATTTTGATATCATGGATATTCCAGAAGATGAAGAGACTTCAATCATACTTGGTCGACCGTTCTTGTTTACTAGTTGGTGCAATGTTGATATCGAAACAGGTACACTCACTTTGAAATGTTTTGATGAGGAAATAACTTTAAAAGCATTGGAGATTAAGAAGAGAGGTAAAGAGGAAGATGTTAAACCTTCAGTTGGAATGATCAAAACAACGAAAAAAGAAAAAAAAAATCAAAACCACTTCAAGTTGCTCTTATCTCTAAACCTGACTGGCATTCTGTTGCGAAAAAGTCAAGCAATAGAGTTTGGAAGCTAAAGTACCCCCCATAATAATGGGGAGTCAACCGTCGAGCCATGCGATGTTAAACAAAGCATTGCGTGGGAGGCAACCCACAGATTTTAAGAATTTATGTTTTTCTTTTTGTGGTTATTTCAATTTTTGCAGGAATAAACGAGAATTTGCAAGGGAAAACGTGGAAGCAGCAAAGAGGTGTTGCATTATCCATCGACCCCTCTGTGGATCTCTGTGAGTACGTCTCTTCCTCTCTTGTTCTTAAATATTGAGTATGTGGTTTTAAGAACAAGGATTGGGGAAACTGAAGGTTTTCATGAGCGGAAGCAATTGAAGATCAAGGCAACCCTATTATCTTGTAATATTCAATCTAATTGTTGAATTTACTTTAAATATTATGAGTAGCTAAACCCCCCAATACTAGGGGGTGTCCCTGAATTGAATCTGTAATAACCTTGTTTTCTTTGAATTAGTGATTTCATTGCTTTCTCATGATCATTGTTATCGTATAATGTTCTTAAGGCTTTTCTTATCTGACAAATAAGGATTTGATTTACTGTTAACTTTAGGTTTGGAAAAACGATTGTTAACGCTTTTATATGATAACAATATAGTAGATATTGCCTAGGAATAGGGATACCCTATAGTAACCGTAATGTTTTAGATAAAACAAATTGCTTGGTATTGTTTCTATACTGCCAAGGAATTGGGGTATAGGGAGAATACCAAAGGATTTTCTGGCTAAGTGTCGTTTGCGCGAAAATAAGGTGCCGGCAAAACAGAAGAGTCGCCACCTTTCGTTATTTATCCCTCAGAGCGGGAAAGGAAACGATCGGAAAAACCTGACGAAAAAGGGTAAGACAAGGTCATCGCAACCATTGTCTGGGTTCGGGAGTCGGTTACGCAAGGGGAAGGTATTAGCACCCCTCACGTCCGTCGTACTCGACGGGATCCTCGCTTGTTTGTTTACTTGGACGGGTTGGTTTTAATCTATCTACCTATCAAGGCTGGCTGAAAGAGAAAAGAAAAATGACTCGGCAAAGCGTCGCACTTTATGCCTACGTATTCTCATCTGGAACGAGAAATCAGAGTCAACGTAGTTCGGCTAACTACGGGGAAAGGTTGAAGGTTGCTCGCTAGGATATCGCATCCTATGCCTACGTACTTTCATCTGGTATGAAAGATCAGAGCAAACGTAGTTCGGGAAACTACGGGTTATCTCCTAAAAGAAGTGTTTTTTATTGTGTTTGCGATTTCAACCGCACTAGAGACTATGACCTGAGAGTGAATGCGTCGCATGTCACCCAAAGGGTACCATACTAAACATCCAGACTGTGGAAAAGAAACTCTCCCACAATCCTTTCTCAGATAGCTTAAGGCTCGTAACGTACGAAAGAAATCATTAATGATTACTGTATCTTAAACTGCTTTGAGATGAGAAGAGAACAGGCCCAACTAGGAGGGAGACTATCAAGTCCTACTGTTATCATGCCATGGATTCATCCTATGGTTGAGGTTTGAACAGGGAACTCCTAGATGTTGTCATGCATAGGTTTCAACCTAAAAGTCTATCATCAAATCCTCATCAGAGGAAATGAGAGTCCTAAGGGATCATGTCAATGATACACCAAAACAGACAAAAGCATCAGCTTTAACAGTAAAATGCATGCAATGCAAGTGAGGGAGGAAATGTGTGTGGGGCTTCAGCCTCCACAAGCTCGTCTCGACCTCAAGCCAGTCATGAAATAACAGTAATCATACTGAAATAAACAACATGCTATCAAGCAAAAACGGTAAATTGCAATCATACAGATAAAAGAAATGGAATCATGCTATCAAGCAAAATAAACACATGGGCAAGGGAGCTGGGCTCTATCGAATACCCGCAAGCAAAGCCAAGCAATAACAATACAATCAGATGCATTCATGCTCTTAGACTGAACTTATTCTGAATGGGCTTAGTCTAATGCAGCAGACAAATCAGACAAAACACACAATACATCCAAGAAAACAGAAGAAAGCCTCAGCTCCTCCAGCAGCAACCCAGTCTTCAGACTTCAGAGATCACTTGCTTTCCAGGTATCAACCCTACAACATGAGTATCAACTCATCTTCTCCCTTGAGCTTCAGCTCCTTTGGTCAGCTCTACCTTCAAGCTTCACTATCTTCAGGGATCTTCAAGCATCAATTTGATCTTCCCAGAGTCTTCAGACTTCAATAATCTTCAAGGAATCATCCTCTTCAAGGCCTCAGCTTCTATCTTCAATGGCTCCAATGCTCCAGCAAACAAGATTCAGTCAACAGGATGAGGTGGGGATGTTACAGTACTCACTGACTTCCAAAGGATGCCATTGAGGACTTAACATCAAAGGAAAGGCTCTCTCAAAGTTCTACCTTATAGGGCAAGATCACTAATCCCTCCAAAGGAGAGAGGTGAATACCTTTAAGGGACTCTGTGTCATTGAGAAGAAAGGAGGTGAACAAGACACTCCTTGTTTGTTGAACAAAGTATTCTATCTAGGGCTCTGCCTATGCACCTATAAACCTATAAACAAAACAACAAAAGCTATGCTAAACTCCTCTGCAAGGTCTTCAAAGCTTCCATGATGATCCACAAGGTCTTCAACTCAATCCTCAAAGCTCACACACTCAAAAGAGAAGGAAAGAAAACACAACAATACAACTTATGCCTTTAAGCAACACACATACTATCCATACATTCAAAAATCAATGAAAAATACTAAAACACCATGCAATATTCTAGTAAAATTCTAGGGGATTCTATACATACTTACCCTTAACCCATGTATTCCCCATACACTAATTTGGCCTAAAAACCCCAAAAATAAAATGTTGAAGTTCAAGTATACTACTTAAAACCCTAATTAGAGCACCTAAATGTCTAACAATCAAACTACATCAAATTTATTCTACAAATCAAGAGATAAATCCTACATGAAACTAGGGGTCAATACCTAACTATGCCAAGAAGAATGGCTCAAAAACCCTAAGGGAAAGTCCTAAAACAATTCATAGAAAATGAGATATCAACTAAAAGAAAATAAATGCCCTATTTAAAAGAAAATATCACCAAAAATTCTACATTAAAAGTAAAATCCTATTTTTAGTTCTATAATTTTCTACACATTATTATCTAACCATGGCAAAAAGAGTGAACAAAAAAACATTATTTATCAATTTTTTATGAATTATCAAAGTTCACTAAAAATATAAAACAAAATAAAATATAAAATGAGAAAAAGGATGGAGGGGGTGAAAATAGCACACGCGCGCAGTTGGAAATTCAATGGGCCTGGATACGGGGGGGGTGTAGATAGTGAAAGCACGCTGAGCCCAATTTTCCTCATTAAACGAAACGACGGCGTCTCAGCCTTTTTTAATTTCCCCTCCGTTTTCTTCTTTTAATCGTGACCACACGATGGAGTCTCCAGTCAAGCGTTTGACCCTCATCCGATGGCCCTGGTTCATCGTCCCAAACAGATTAGGGTTTTGCAGCAACGCGCGTCCTCATGCAGGAACTTTCCAATCCATCTTTCTCTCTCAATTCTCCATGGTTTGCCACGATCCAAAGACTGAAATTACCCTACTTAACACCGGGAATCTAACCATGTTCATAGTTTCTCTTGAATCCTCTTATATCATCCCAACAGCATGCGAGAAAACTAGGGTTCCACCATTTTCCTCTGGTATCAACATTGGTAAAACTCAAATCTAATGTCCTGATTATACTCTTTATGTTACCCTCATCCCAATGAACTATAACATGCCAGCTAAAGCTCTTGATCCAGCTTATTCTTGCCAATTAAAGATTCAATGCCCTGCTATGTAACTCCTCGAATTGCTCTCTATTTCTCAGAAAATGGTCTTCTACCCTAGCTTAGCAGTTCTACACCTATAACTATGGCAGAAAGTACATAAACTATGAGATTTGAGCAAGATCACCAACCTGTTACACTTTAATGGAAGCTAGGGTTTCCTTGCAATTCAGTGCTTGAAACCTTCCTTGTTTGATCCTTAGAGGCCAATGTGGATTCTGTATGCAGCAAAAATGGTGAACAAGGCTTGAAACTCGAATTGGACAGCAAAATGCAATTCTTGCAATTTCCTCAAGATAGCTTCAAACTGCCATGGATCTTCTCCTACCTCAGCATGTACTCACTCACAATGATCAGAATAATAGGTTTATGGTGGAGAAATGAATGGAGATTGAAGAGAATGAAGGTTTGAGATCAAATTGCCAATGGAAGAATCTTGCTTCTCACACTCTAACCTCACCTCTCATCAACAATGATCACCAACCATTTACCCTCCCTGATTCACTCTTTAAATAATGATTAATGGAAGCTCTTGGATTCATCTAGAAAGATCTAGAAAGTGCTAGAATCTCATATGATGGTAAGTTGAAAATCTCATGCATCATGCATTATCCATTGCAAATTGGCCTTAAAATCTCCTCACATGACATATTGAAGTGTTATGAATCATTACAAACTTCTTCCTTGCCTTGTGTTAGGATTTCCAAAGGTGACTTCAAATGCAAGTAACAAAATAACAAAGCATCACCCATTTTAAAGCTTCAAATCAAAATTCCATCTAAACCAAAGTTCTCAAAATGATCTTTCCAATCAAAATGATATATTGGATGACCCATTTTGGATTTCTAGATCCTCCAAACCAATTTCCAATTTCAACTTTTTAAACTTATAAGCCATTTTTAGTTCATTTTTGACCAATCATGCAAATCCATGCTATGAGCCTTTCCAACAATTCATGACCTTCTTTCTAGACTTAAAATCACATTTTGAACAACTTTCATGTTTTGAGTTTTTCCATTTGAGGCTTGGAAATAGGAGATATGGCATTTGCTTAAAAATGACCTATAACTGACAAATGACCAAAATACCCCTGTCTTGTTCAAACCATAAGTTGAGTTCCACAAATCCTATCAAGGACTTCTACCACTCAAATTAAAGCTAAGAAGATGCCCTTCAACATTCATGTTGACCAAGAAATCATAGGAACCATCCTACTAGGGAAAAAGTTGTCTGCAAGTTGGGTGACTTTCAAGGACCCAGATTCACACACCTCAGCTGACCTGTAATTTGTCCAAACCATAACTTGAGCTCTGTAACTCCTATCAAGGACTTCCACAACTAAAATTAAAGCTAAGGACAAGCTCTACAACATTCATGTTATGGGGAAGATGAGATATCAATCACATCTAGAGCTAAAACTGCCTGGAAAATAGGGATCAAATTAGGGTTTTTGCACTGACAATCCTCAGAAACCCTAACTCAAAACTTCCCAAACTCTTCAATCATGATGAGTTGGTCTAGGAATCATCCTTATAACATCTCTATACATCATTCCATGATCTTATGGCCCTTGGATTAGGTCTCAACCTTCTCCAAATCCTCAGTTATCCTAGGGTTGACCCAGTCAAAACCCTAATTCTACCATTCATGGTTGAATCTCTTGGATTCTTGCATAATGACCTCTCTGGGCTTCATGATGGCTATCAAGACATCTCATAGGCTTTCTCAAAACATCGAGTTCATTCTCAAAGTCTCAGAATCATCTGAGGGGCACCCACAACTCTCAAGCTATGAAGCACACAACCCTGGTTTCAGTCCACTTCCTTTGAAGATCTCTTGAACTGTCTGATGAATGTATCAACCTTCAAACACTTAGTGAATAAATAATTGTTGGTCAAATTTTAGGGTGCAACAGCTGCCCCTATTCAAACGGCTTGAACCTGACTGGGTGAGAAGCGAACGGCACTCAACCAATCAAGGTGCGAGACGATTGAATATCGGTAAACCCGAAAATTTGCCAACTGCACGAGCACACGGTACTCTGCGGGGAACAAATCTTCGAATATTGCAATGCTAGCTGCTCAACAACTAGCTGGAGAAATATCGACCTGACCTCATCGTCAGTTATCCACATTAAATTCTTCTGACACTGCCTTCAAACAACCGCAACATCCAACATCGCCGCTGGAAGACTAAATCGCCTGACATCGCCGTCGAGAACAACCATAACTCGGGGAAATAAGCGTCCAACATCGCCGCCGGAGACCTAAACCTGAATCACCAAATTACCCAACATCGCCGCTGGAGAAAATACAATAATGAACAAAATACCCCGCATCGCCGCTGGAGAGAATACAACAATGAACAAAATACCCCGCATCGCCGCTGGAGAAAATACATCTCTAAACAAAGTACCCCGCATCGCCGCTGGAGAACTATACCTGACAGAATACCCTGCATCGCCGCTGGAGAAACACATCTGACAGAACACCCCGCATCGCCGCTGGAGAACTAAAGGATCTGCATCACCTAACATCGCCGTCGGAAGACTGGATCAACTTGACACGCCCAACATCGCCGCTGGAAAACTGAATCTGACATCGCCGTCGGAAACAAACATCCTCTTGGAGACATTGGACATCGCCATCGTACAAACATCATCTCTACTGGGGATTTAAAGAGTCTGACCTCGCCGTCAAACAAACATTCAACCTCGCCGTCAAACAAACATAATCTGACCTCGCCGTCATATCCAAACGTTCAACCTCGCCGCTGGACAAACATCCAACCTCGCCGCCGGACAAAATATGATCTGACCTCGCCGCCAAATCCAAACGTTCAACCTCGCCATCGAACAAACATCCAACCTCGCCGCCGGACAATGATTTAACCTCGCCGTCAAACCCAAACGTTCAACCTCGCCGTCGCGTCGAACAAACATCCAACCTCGCCGCTGGACAAATGAAACAAAAGGTACACTTGCGTATTTGAAACTACTTCGCTGGGAATGAGAGACTTAACCGAGCATACTCTAATCTGGGGTTCACCCTCGGAACCATAACGAACATCGGAACACTGTTGCACACTGCCCGCCGTAGAACTTCAATATTAAGGATATACGACACCCTGGCCCCTGGCCATTTCCAGCTTCAGCCAGAAAAATCTTCAAGTATTTCTGAAGATAGATGGAACCCTGCCCGTCGGCTATTCCAGCTTCAGCTAGAAAGAACATCCTTGGCCTTCAAGGGTGTAAACTTTGCCCGTCGGCAACTCTGCAGGAGGTATCTTCGACTTCAGTCTGAAGAAATGGTCCTTGGCCTTCAAGGATACATGGATATGCCTTCAGGCAACTCCACCTCTGCTATAGAGCATCCGAGACTTCAGTCAGGGATATACTTCGGCCTTCAGTCCGAAAAATGAATCCTAGGTCATTCATGACCTTGGGGATAACCTTGCCCTCAGGCACCTTCGCTTCAGCTTGGGGAATCTATGACTTCAGTCAAAGAAATGGTATCCTGAGCCATTCATGACTCTACGGGGATTCAAACACTTTGCCTTCAGGCAAACTCCGCTTCAGTTGGAGAAACATCTTCGACTTCAGTCAGAAGAAATATCATTCACTTGATCGCAATCAATCATCACCTCAGGATAACTGACTTGGTCTTCAGACCAACACGGATCATCTTGAATACAAAATTAGGAACCTTGTCTTCAGCCACCCGTTGATTCATCGACAAGGACCTCTGAGCTCACGGGAACCTCTGGTATCGCCTTCAGGCACCTACGAGGTCAATCTTCACATTAGACATCACTGTCGGAGCAGACATATCACGCTGCTAAGGACTTCAAGGATCATCTTGAACAAACAAATCCGTCAGGCATCTTCAAGAATCGTCTTGAACCGATAACCATTCCGGAGACTTTATTCTGCGGGGTATTCCAGGAACCTTTCTGGGCAACTCTTGCTGGGGGACGCTACTGGGGAGCTCGAGAATCATCCTGAGCAAACAACTCGGGAAATTGCGCTGAGGTCTTAAGGATCACCTTAAGCAAACGGCCCTGCTGAGGAATTCGAGAATCATCTCGAACTGAAGACTTCGCTGGGGGTCTCAAAAATCATCTTGAGCGAGCGACTGTGGAGATTACACCGGGGTCCTGGGAATCATCTCAAGAGAGCAACCTCGTTGGAGAGAATATCAGGAATCGTCCTGAGCTACTGGTCTCCTGTAAGACAAGAATGATAGTAACCTAGATCATGCTTATGATGCGTATGCTTCTACGCTATGCCCCACACGGTGGGAATGATATGCGTTTATGCTAAGCCCTGCAATCATGCACAATGCTATGCAACGTTAAATGCTATGCAGTGTTAAATGCTATGCAGTCATGCACCACGCTATGCAATCATGCACAATGCTGCGATCCCGTCCGCAAAATAAATGTTGGGGGGAGGAAATCCTTCTGTCAAGGAGAAAAGAACTACTCAGGTAGAGGAATCATCCTGCTGAGGAGAACGTGGACACGCCAATATCAATCGGCTTCGTCTGGGGAATTGGTCTTCCGGTTGACTGCTGCAGGGCAAACAACATCAATCACGAGAATGAACTGCGCGGCCATCTCGGCTACTCTTCTGGGGAGGATAACTCTGTGGGGAAACAACCTCAGTTGTTCAACACTCCACTGGGGAAAAACCAATCATGATCTGATCACCTTCCAAGGATTCGGCTCTCTTGGACATCTGCAAACTCGGCTGGGGAAGGGGAAATCATTCTGCTTCGCTGGAGAGAGTGCGACTCTGGGGAAATACAGCATCAGCTGTTCACTATCTGCTAGGGAACATTCATTCAAGGTTTCAACTGCTTCCAAGGATTCTGCTTTTCTGCGGACTCAGCCGGGGAGAGAGATCATTCCCCTTCACTGGAGAGTACGACTCTGGTGCGGAATTTCAATTTTGCTGGGGAAGAAAGAATCATCTGACTTCGGGGGAGAGTACAACTCTGCAGGGGAATACAACATCAGCCGTTCCAACACTCTACTGGGGAAGAGGGAATCATCCAACTTCAGGAGAGAATACAACTCTGGTGGGGAATCTTAATTCCGCTGGAGACCTCAGTCTGGCACCATCAGTTACTACACACTTCGATATACGAACAATTTCCTACGACACCTGCACTTGTGACCCGGTGCTGGGAAAGACACCTGCTTCGGCGACTTTACTAGGGAAAACACGAGCTTCGGCCCTTGACTCAGCTGATGAGGTGACGTTCCTTCAGGATGCGTCTGCTTGGGGAAGAGAATCCTCTCCACCTGGGGAAGACATATCAATGTTCACCGCTTCGCATTCAGACTCTGCGGAGGAGAGACTACTGAACTCTGCTGGAGAAGGAGGGCTCGCCCTGCTTCGGGGATGCACACGACACATTTTCTGGAAGGCGCTACACCTGCAACAACACAAACAAACCGACAAGATACCCTTCTCAAAGGGGCCTATCCAGGTTATTATCTCGTGACAATATTCAATTAATTAATTGTTTCAACAATCAATGGGCCTAGGCCCGCAAGTCTATGTATGCGCATTTTATTAAAAAACATCGGCGTTTTCATTCGCAAACAAAACAGATAAATGCTAAACAGACAAGCAGAATTGCTGAATAATGTGCATTTTATTGATGGTGAACCCCTGAATGGGCAAAAATGTTTTACAACAGAGGCAAGCTCCTGGAATGAGGAAGCCGCGCAAAAAAGAAAACATAAATATACATCGGTATATACAAATGTCGGCAACGAGGCGTAGACGAACACCATGAGTTGATCCCTCTAAGACCCACTCGACTTCGATACTTCTCCGACGCTTCAGCTTCGGAAGAGATTGATTCAGATGAACGGCCCTCAGGTCCTCCGAACCACTAAACAATGAAAGTCCACACGCGGAAACGCAGTCATTTGCTTATTCAAATCCCTAACTTTTGCGTGAACCGCCCTTTCGGGTTTTCAGTTCACCGGGATACCCTTTTTTGCCGAAGCCGCCCAGTGTAGGTTTTCGACTTCGCGGGTGTACATTTTCCCAATATATCCCTAATTTTTGCCCGAACCTTTTATTCTGTTTTTGGTTCGCCGGGATGCCCCTTTTTTGCCTGGACTCTTTCTTTTTTGTCCAGCGGGTCTCTTTCAAGCAAAGTATTTTTTAACTGCGTCCGCGTTCACCGGGGATGCAAAATCTTCACCATCCATCGTGGATAACAACAAAGCTCCTCCTGAGAAGACCTTGCTGACGACATACGGCCCTTCGTAATTCGGAGTCCACTTGCCCCGGTGATCGGAGTGTGGCGGAAGAATCTTCTTCAGGACGAGATCACCCGTCTGAAAGCTTCTGGGACGCACCTTCTTATCATAAGCTTTCTTCATTCGGCTTTGGTACAGGCGACCAAACGCAATCGATGCTAACCTCTTCTCGTCCATCAGGCTGAGTTGGTTCAAGCGATTCGTAATCCATTCTGCCTCGTCGAGTTTCACATCAACCAAAACTCGTAAAGAAGGAATCTCCACTTCTAACGGTAGGACAGCTTCCATACTGTACACCAAGGAGAAAGGAGTTGCCCCGGTCGACGTACGCACCGTCGTACGATAACCGTGCAAGGCAAACGGCAACATCTCGTGCCAATCTTTGTACGTCACAACCATCTTCTAAACAATCTTCTTGATGTTCTTGTTGGCCGCTTCAACAGCGCCATTCATCTTCGGCCGGTAAGGAGATGAGTTGTGGTGTTCAATCTTGAAGCTGTGGCACAGCTCCTTCATCATCTTGTTATTCAAATTCGAACCATTATCAGTAATGATTCGCTCGGGAATTACATAGCGACAGATGATGTCCCTCTTTATGAATTTAGCCACCACCTGCTTGGTCACATTAGCGTACGAGGCTGCCTCCACCCATTTGGTGAAGTAGTCGATAGCTACCAGAATGAAACGATGACCATTAGACGCAGTGGGCTCGATCTTGCCTATCATGTCGATGCCCCACATGGAGAACGGCCAAGGGGAGGACATGACATTCAACGGGCACGGCGGCACATGAACTTTATCAGCATAAATCTGGCATTTGTGACATTTCTTCGCGAATCTGAAGCAATCCGACTCCATAGTCAGCCAGTAATATCCTGCTCTCAGGATCTTTCTCGTCATGGCATGCCCGCCGGCGTGCGTACCAAATGTGCCCTCATGGACTTCTTCCATGAGCATACTTGCTTCTCTCTCATCTACACATCTGAGTAGCACGAGATCGTGGTTTCTCTTATACAGCACTCCATCAGGATTGAGATAAAAGTTCCCAGATAGCCTCCTTAGAGTCTTCTTATCCTGGGTCGACGCACCCACAGGATACTCCTTGGTCATGAGGAAGGTCTGGATGTCGTGGAACCATGGCTTGCCGTCGGTGGCATCCTCGATTGCAAAGACAAATGCCGGTCTATCAAGACGCGAAAGTACAATCCTTGGAGCCTCATTCCAATAATTGACTTTATACATTGAAGCCAGCGTGGCTAAAGCATCAGCCATTTGATTTTCAGCCCGGGGTACATGATGAAGTTCCACTCGATCGAAGAATGGAAGCAGCCTCCTGGCATAATTCATGTACGGCACTAAATTCGCTTGACGAGTTTCCCACTCCCCTTTGATCTGATTGATTACGAGCGCTGAGTCACCATATATGTCTAGATTCTTGATTCTCAAATCAATTGCCTCTTCTAGACCCATAATACATGCTTCATACTCGGCTTCGTTGTTGGTAACTGGAAACGTCAGTCTCGCAGTAAAAAGGGATGTGGGATCCGTGAGGAGTCGTGATGATAGCCCCGATACCACTTCCATAGGAATTAACCGCTCCGTCGAATATCAACTTCCACTGAGACTTCCTATCTGGCCCTTCATCGGGCAATGGCTCATCGCAATCCTTCGCTCTGAGAAACATAATGTCCTCGTCAGGGAATTCGAACTTCATAGGCTGGTAGTCTTCGATTGGCTGTTCGGCAAGGTAATCAGACAATACGCTCCCCTTAATGGCCTTCTGAGAGACGTACTGAATATCATATTCTGTTAACACCATTTGCCATCTGGCAATCCTGCCCGAAAGAGCCTGCTTCTCGAAGACGTACTTGATCGGATCCATCTTCGAAATGAGCATAGTGGTGTGGTTGAGCATATACTGTCGTAGACGTTTGGCAGCCCAAGCTAATGCACAACACGTCTTCTCCAGCATCGAGTATCGAGATTCACACTCAGTGAACTTTTTACTCAAATAATAAATGGCATGCTCTTTTCTGCCCGTCTCGTCGTGCTGACCGAGAACACACCCCATACTATTCTCAAGAACTGTCAAGTACATGATTAATGGCCGTCCAGCCACTGGGGGTATCAAGATTGGAGGTTCTTGAAGATACTGCTTTATTTTATCGAATGCCTTCTGGCAATCCTCATTCCAAGTAATCGCCTGATTTTTCTTTAACAGTTTGAACATCGGTTCACAAGTGGCCGTGAGCTGAGAGATAAACCTTGCAATGTAGTTTATTCGGCCCAGGAAACCACGAACTTCTTTCTCTGTTTTCGGCGCTGGCATTTCTGGATAGCTTTTATTTTCGCAGGATCAACTTCAATACCTCGTTCGCTAACGATAAACCCCAATAACTTTCCGGACCACACTCCGAAAGTGCACTTGTTAGGATTCAGCCTCAGCCTGAACTTCCTGAGCCTTTCGAACAGCTTCAACAGGTTGACCAGATGCTCTTCCTCCGTTTGGGACTTTGCAATATGTCATCAACATAGACCTCGATCTCATGATGAATCATATCATGAAACAAAGTTACCATTGCCCGCTGGTAAGTGGCCCCTGCGTTCTTCAGACCGAAGGGCATTACCTTATAGCAGAATGTGCCCCAGGGGGTGATGAACGTTGTTTTTCTCCATGTCCTCCGGCGCCATCTTAATCTGATTGTAACCGGAGAAGCCATCCATGAACGAAAACACGGAAAACTGGGCTGTATTGTCGACCAACACATCGATATGAGGCAACGGGAAATCATCCTTAGGGCTCGCCCTATTCAAATCCGATAATCGACACACATGCGTACCTTACCGTCCTTTTTCGGTACAGGCACTATGTTGGCGACCCACGTAGGGTAAGTGGTAACGGCTAGAAATCCTGCGTCCAACTGCTTCTGGACCTCTTCTTTGATTTTTACAGCCATGTCTGGTCTCGTCCTCCTGAGCTTCTGCTTGACTGGAGGGCAATCTTCCCGCAACGGCAAGCGATGAACCACGATATCAGTGTCAAGTCCGGGCATATCCTCATATTACCAAGCAAAGACGTCACTATACTCTCGAAGCATCTCGACCAGTCTATGCTTGACATCATTCTGCAGCGCAGCCCCTACTCTGACATTTCTGACGAGCTCCTCAGAACCTAAATTTACAATCTCAATATCCTCCTCGTGAGGCAGAATAACCTTCTCCTCTTGTCTCAACAAGCGAGCCAACTCTTCCGGAAGGTCTTCGTCTTCATCAATCTCATCCTCGGCTTGATAGATCGGGCAATCAAAGTCGTAGTGAGCCGTAGAGGGTCCAGGGTCGATGTCATCTGTTACGTGGATCCTGCAATAACAAGGGTTAAGTTTAAAGCAGGAATATGCAGGTTAGCACGAACCTCGTTGCCATTTTGCTGTTTTTCGAAATAAACATAAAATAGGAATAACAGAGAACACAATATTTGATTACGAAGAAAACGCCTTTTATTTATTAACAAAATGCATACACATAATCCAACAAGGCCCTGACAGTAAAACCACTATGCCCCGGGCAGGACATAGGGCTGTACAAAGATTGTAAAAAGCAAATCATTACTCTTCATTCGTCAGCTTGATAATCTCCTTGATGGTCCAATTGTGAAGGCGCTCGCCCGGCTTTCTCGGTTGAATCCAGGTGTCAAGATCGCAATCACTGTCTCCGCTGTCCTCCGACGCAGCATTGATACTCTCGAAAATTACTCCCCCCTTGGTGAATAAGATCAGCCCTTTCCCACGAGACGAGCTGCCAGAAGAAGATGAAGCTTCAGCTCCAGGGGAATATCCCAATCCAAACTTATCCTGTTTGATTGGTATATCCAAGACATGCCCCCAGCCTGGGGTGGAGCCGGCTTCGACAACGGCCCGAGCTTCCTTAAACGAGGAGAGGTTCAACTCTTGCTTCTCTGCGACGACAGGAGCTACTTCTTTCACCCTGACGGTTTTCAAATGCTTGGCAAAGAGTCTCATGGATCTCACCATCCATTTCAACGTATTTAAAGGACGACAGGTGGCTTACCATGATGTCCTCTTCACCACAGACGGTCACTATGCTGCCCCCAACAGCATATTTAAGCTTCTGATGCAGCGTGGACGTCACGACACCAGCAGAATGGATCCATGGCCGACCTAAGAGGCAACTATAGGCGGGCATGATATCCATGATATAGAAAACCGTATTGAACGTCTCTGGACCCACTTGAATTGGCAGGGTCAACTCTCCGAAGACGTGGCGCTTGGTTCCATCGAAGGCTTTCACGACCAGATCACTGGGCGTGCACAGCAGTCCACGGGTATCCAACTTCATCAGTGCCTTCTTCGGGAGCACGTTAAGCGAGGAACCTGTATCCCACCAGGACATGTGACATAATAGTGCCTCTGCATTCTATTGAGACGTGCAAGGCGCTGTTGTGATCTCTTCCCTTAGGAGTCAGCTCCAGATCTGTAAAACCCAGCCCATTACCAGCATTGACACGGGCCACCACTTCTTCGAGTTGATTTACTGATATCTCCTGCGGCACGTATGCAAGCATTCAATACCTTCAGTAATGCATTGCGGTGCGCCTCAGAGCACAACAACAAGTTAAGAATCGAGATCTTTGACGGAGTCTGATGAAGATGATCTACAATTTTGTAGTCACTTTTCTTGATTAGTCGCATGAACTCTTCAGCATCTTTAACCAGCAAGTCTTTTTCTGCCTCAGCAGGGACCTCTTCAACAGCTTTACCTTTGCCCTTATCCACAGCGTCGGCCCGGACCACCTTCTCCGCTGCAACCTCTGCTGGTGCGAACACTCTACCGCTTCTAGTGATACCACTGACTTCAGTAAGGTTCTGCACAGTCGATCCAAACGGCTCAAGCTCTATCTTCTGACCATTGCAGTAAACTTCGGCGCCATAATGCCATGGGACAGCATTAGTACTCTCGAATGGGATTGGTCCGGCCCTAGTGATGGTGATAGTAGGCGGACGGGGCGCAGAAATAGTAATGGGGTGACGAGGAATAGTAATGGTAGCAACTTTGTCTGCCTGCTTCAGCACGACTTCCCCTGATGCACTCTCAACGCTCCGGCTGAACTGTAAAATACCCTCGGACATCAGACTTTGGATACCTTTCGATCAGCTGCTCACACCCGTCAGGAAGTGTAGCACAAGCCATAATACATAATTCTCCGCATCCAAGAAAGAATCCCTTCTTCAGCAACTTAGCCTTGACAAAACTCAACGGCGTCTTCAAATCTTTGACATCGGTCAGCAAGTCTGAACTCCCCTCAGTGATAACAGCATTCACTCCGCCCCCCTTATGATGAGGCATTGGATTTTTGGTGACGTTGGGCACGTTGTCAGAAAAGTTGATAACCTTGGCGTCCACCAAGTCCTGGACTTTGTGCTTAAAAGCTTTACAATTCTCAATCGTATGGCCTGGTGACCCAGTGTGGAATTCACAAGTAGCATTAGCATCATACCCCGGTGGTGGTGCCCCTGTTAAGGGAGCCAACGTCCTTTTTTGAACCAATTGGAGCTGAAGCAATGTTTGCAGAAGCTGTGCAT
>OZ012741.1:352541295-352642169 GCA_963859935.3 Lathyrus sativus
TCTAAACTTGTTAAATTCCAGGACTTGAACAACTTCGATAGTGATCCTGAAGAGTTTGCAAGGACCTTCTACAGAGACATGGGCATTGAGAATCCCGAGGTTGGAGTAAGTATATTTAACTATTGCTAGTAATGATCTGTGTGTAATACGTAAGCAGACTAAGCAAGAAGGGTCGTTGAGGGACTAATTTTACTCCAGTCAGGTTTTTCATACTCTTCTAACCTAGTTCAGTTGACGTAAATAATGCATTTTTATTATAAATTCAGAGAATATATATGTATCCCTAATCTATTATTTAGTCACTATCTCATCAATGATCTCTTGACAGTAAAGGAGGCGCCATAGCAGTGGACTTGGTCAAATTAATTGGTATTAAATCAAGTGTTGTTCGGTAAGTGACATAAATTAATGCACTATTGTTTTCTGAAAGTCAATCATTTTTGTTTGAACATTTATATCATCATGCAAATAATTATGCCGACATTCAAGAACAAGGCTATTCGTATGTTTAATTTAAACTTATGTGCAATTTTTGGTTCAAAATGAGAACTTCATATGCTTTGGTTGTTTTGGTTGAATGCATTCGGAAAAGAAAGGAGTGAGACGTATATGAAACCATTGTGGATCTTCTATCCAACGAAGAAATTGATGTCTTTGAAGCAAAGGAAGAGAGATGGGTTAAACCTTACAGTGAGAGTATATACATGTGAAGATTCCAAGCAAAGAAGATTTTAAAGGCATTGGGCAGAATACCTTTAGTTAATTCACATATCAAAAACTGAATGTAATTTTTAATGAACAAAATACTACCAAAAGAAGTTGATGTCCTTGAACCCATTGGGCAGAATATCTGGGATCATCATAGGTTGTACAATTATATTGATTATATTGTATATATCAAGTTATAGATTATGACATTTGATCATTTAGATATTCATAAGTATATATTTAGTAGAAAATATAATAAGTTATTTAGAAAAGTGATATGATGAAATATCAATTGTTTTTTTAAGTTATATAAATTTATATATTTGTTATATGTGAGTCTTTAAATATTTGATATATGTGAGTCTTTATATATTTGATATATTACCAAAAAAATAATCATAGTTTAAATTAAAAAAAAAAACTATTATAAAAAAAAGAAGATGAAAGTAATTTAAATAAAAATAGAATATTATAAAAAAAAATTCTATAGATAAAATTACGGCGGTTTAAACGGTCGCAACTAGCATAAATAATATTTAGAATTAGTAAATATAATTACAACGGTTGAAAACCGTCATAATATGGAAATTACGACAGTTAGCTACCCGTCGTGAAAATAAATAATATTTAGAATTAGTAAATATAATTACGACGGTTGAAAACCGTCACAATATGGAGATTACGACAGTTAGCTACCCATCGTGAAAATAAATAATATTTAGAATTAGTAAATATAATTGTGACGGTTGAAAACCGTCACAATATGGAGATTACGACAGTTAGCTACCCGTCGTGAAAATAACGACGGTATGTACGACAGTTTTCACAACCGTCACAATAGGGCCTCGCGACGCACGTTTCTGCGACGGGGTTGAAACTGTCGTAACTTACAAATTGCGACGGTTAAAACCGTCGTAATATGTCAAAATGAACCGTTGCAATTCCCATTTTTCTTGTAGTGAAACCGGATCAACATAAAGAGTCTTCTGGACACAAAAGATTTGGAAAGAAAGAGGTTGTATGCTATGAATGCAAGGAACATGGGCACTACAAGAATGAATGCCCAAAGCTTCAGATGGAGAAGCCAAGAAGGAAGTCTGATCATAAAAAGAAAGTTCTGATGGCAACCTGGGATGATTCAGATGCATTTGAATCTTCATCAGACTCAGATGAAGAATGTGCAAACATGGCACTCATGGCTGACGTAGAAGACCATGCAAAATCATCTGGATCAGAATCAGAATCAGATTCTGAGGAGGTATTTTCTGAACTTTCTAGAGCAGAGCTTATTGAGAGTTTACCAGAAATGTTAGAAACCTATAGTAAGATTAAGCTCAAGTACAAGAAGCTTGAAAGCAATCTTGTATCTGAAAATGATCTTCTGAAATCAGAAGTTGCTGAGCTCAAAGCAAACAATTTGAAAATTAAAAATGAATTAGAATGAGCTCAACAAGATTATGAAGTTGAAACTAAGTCAAAATCTAAAAACATTTTAGAAGAATATGACTATAGTTTTCAGATATTTTTGGCAAGAAGCCTAGAGAGAAGCAAGATGGCTTCAATGATCTATGGTGTAAGCAGAAATAACAGGAAGGGTATTGGATATGAATCTTCTTTTGAGAAAGATTTAAATCCAACATCTGTTGATAAACTTATCATTAAGCATACTCCTTTTTATTCTACTTTTAAGTTTGGTCATCTTAATGATATTAAACACACTCGTTCTGGTCAGAACATTCCTGTGTTTAAACCTAAAGTTAGTCAGAACAAACCTGTTGTCAGAAGACAGAAGTTCAGACAAAACTTTAAGGCAACTAACCCTAAAGGACCCAAAAAGATCTGGGTACCTAAAGACAAAATAATATTTGTTGCAGACATCTTTAGCAGCAAAGTCAAAACACCAATCTTGGTACTTGAACTCTGGCTGCTCGCGTCACATGACGGGAGAAAGGTCTATGTTCCAAATACTAGAGCTTAGATCTGAAGGAGATGTCAAGTTTGGAGGGAACCAGAGAGGCAAGATAGTTGGCTCTGGAACTATTGGCAATGGTAATCTTCCATCCATTTCTAATGTCTTACTAGTTGAAGGATTAACACATAACTTATTGTCCATAAGTCAATTAAGTGACAATGGTTATGACATAATCTTTAATAAAAATGTTGCAAGGTTGTCAGTCAAAAGGATGGCTCAATCATATTTAATGGAAAGAGGAAGAACAACATTTATAAAATCAATCTTTCAAAACTTAAGGTTCAGAACGTAAAATGCCTTATGTCTGTTAATGATGAGCAATGGGTCTGGCATAGAAGATTGGGGCATATTAGTATGAGACGTATATCTCAGATTAATAAACTCAATCTGGTCATAGGACTTCCTCAATTGAAGTTCAACTCAGATGCTCTTTGTGAAGCATGTAAAAATGGAAAATTTTCAAAATCTTCTTTTAAAACTAAAAATGTTGTTTCAACCTCAAGACCATTAGAGTTACTTCATGCTGATCTGTTTGGACCAGTAAAAACTGCATCCATCAGAGGCAAGAAGTATGGATTAGTCATTATTGATGACTACAACATATGGACGTGGGTGAAATTCCTAAAACACAAGGATGAGTCACATTCTGTGTTCTTTGACTTCTGCAAACAAGTCCAGAATGAAAAAGATTTTAAAATTGTTAAAGTCAGAAGTGATCATGGAGGCGAATTTGAAAACAAATATTTTGAAAAATATTTTAATGAAAATGGCATTGCACATGATTTCTCCTGCCCTAGAACTCCACAACAGAATGGAGCTGTAGAGAGGAAAAAGTAGAACATTGCAAGAAATGGCCAGAACCATGATCAACGAGACTAATCTGGCAAAGCATTTTTGGGCAGAAGCAATAAACACAGCTTGTTATATTCAGAACAGAGTGTTTGTAAGATCTCTTCTAGAGAAGACTCCCTATGAATTATGGAGGAATAGAAAGCCCAACATTTCTTATTTCCATCCTGTTGCACCCCAAAATTTGACCAACATTTCTTTACCTAACTTATGTTTCATTTCATTCACATTAGCATTATCATTTGCATTTCATTGACATGTATGCAAGAGATCAAGAGGTATGACTACCAATCAAGAGCTATACAAGACTATGAAGCTAGCTAAGGAGCTTATTCAAGTGTTCAATGGTTGATATCCTTGTCAGAGAAGTCAGAAGATCCTCAGAGAGAGTGGTTGAAGCCAAGAGGGTGTGTCTCCTAACTTGAGAGTTGTGGGAGCTCCTCAGATGATTCTGACGCCAGGAATATGGACTTGAAGCCTTGAGAGAGCTTATGAGATGTCTTGAAAGCCATCATGAAGCCTAGAGAGGCCATTGTGCAAGATTAAGAAGACTCAGCCATGAATGGTGTAATTAGGGTTTGACTGGGTCAACCGTAGGTCAACTGATGATTTGGAGAGGGTTGAGACCTAATCCAAGAGCCATGTGATCATGGGTTAATACATTTAGATGTTATAAGGATGATTCCAAGGTCAACTCGTCATGATTGAAGGGTTTGAGAAGATTCAAGCTAGGGTTTCTAAGGCTTGACAGTGTAAAATCCCCTAGTTTGACCCCTATCTTCAAGGCAGTTTAGCTCAAGATGTGATTGTCATCTCATCTTGCCCCCAACATGAATGTTGTATAGCTTGCTCTTAGCTTTAATTTTAGTATTAGAAGTCCTTGATAGTATTTGTAGAACTCAAGTTATGACTTTGACAAGTTACAGGTCATCTGAGGTATGTGAATCTGGGGCCTTGAAAGTCACCCAACTTGCATCAAACTCTTGCCCAAGAAGGATGATTCCTATGAACTTTTGGTTAACATGAATGTTGTTCCTTATCTTCTTAGCTTTAATTTTAGTACTAGAAGTCCTTGATAGGATTTGTAGAACTCAACTTATGGCTTTGACAAGTCAAGGGCATTTGGTCATTTGGAGATTACAGGTCATTTCAAACATAAGGCCATAACTCCTATTTCCAAGCTTCAAATGGAAAAATCTTCAACATCAAACTTGCTTAAAATGATGTTTTAAGGCTAGTAAAGAGGTCATGAGATGTTGGAAAGGCTTATAGCTCAAAGTTGCAAAAATGACCTAAAATGAAGGCATAAGTTAAATAAACCAAAGTTGGAAATTGATATTTTCAACCTACACATCCAAACCATGGCATGTAATATATCATTTTGACCCTAGAAAACATTTTAAAAACAATGGTTTAGCCACATTTTTGAGTTGAGATTCAATTCATGGACTTGCTTTGAAAAACACTTGCTTGCATATTAAGTAACATATGCATAACTCAAAATTAAGGCATGAACAAGGAACTTGGCAAGCTAAACACCTCTAATATCTCACTAGGGGAGAAATTAAGAGTGAATGGGATGAATTCCAAGCTGTTTGCAAGGGTTGTACATGTCATGATAAGTGATTCAAAATCTCATGACATGAGATATGAAAAATCTCATTGGAAGGGTCTAGAGGATTCTAGATCATCCAAACTTCATCTATATATTGAGTAGAATGGATCCATGGCAAAGGTTGGTGATCATTGAAAGGTTGAGCTTAGTTTGAGATTGAGTTTTCATAGCTTGCAAGTGCAATCGGTTTCACCAAATTCCTCCACTTCCTTCCATTTTCTTGATTGATTCTTCTTCCATGAGTATCAAGGATTGATTCCAGATCATTTCCAAGGAGAATTGGTGGCTAGATCATGTGGGAGCAAGTGGTTTTCAGCACCTGCAACTCATCATCGTGTTTCAAGATTGAAGCACTTTCCATTGAATCTTTTGCATACAGAAGCAAGGAGGAGGTTCAGTGATCGTGTCCAGAAGATTTGAGAGCTCGATTTGGAGGATTCGTCCATCTGTTATTCAAGAATTTCCAGGTTGGTAACCTTCTTCCTATAGCATGATTTAGGTAGAATTAGGTTGAATTAGGGTGCTAGATTAGTTGTAGAATGGCCTAGGATGGATTTCAGATGGTTAATTATTGAATTAGAGACAAAATAGGAAGATCACCATTTTCGGTTGAGATTGGGAGATGATGATTCTTGAGGTTTCAGAAGAAACTATGGGTATGGTTGAATTCGTGGCAAGATTTGGAACGTGTTTCATGTTTTGACCTCTTGGATTGGAGGCCTCTAGGAAGAACTAGGGTTGAAGGGGATGATCGGAGCTCCCTTGGCGGTGGCCGGAGCTGGGCGCGAAGCTCAGAGGTTTGAAAGGTAGGAGATGAAGTTTACACCATTGGATCATGGTCTGACCTTTGACTGGGAGAAGATCCAAGGGCCATGTTTTAATTCTGATTTGTGAAGGATTTCTGATGAAACGATGCGTTTCATTTATTCAGGCGTTTGGGCTTAGTGATTTAAGTGTTATCCACACCCCCCAGCGAGCCCAACCCATGTTTTTAACTGAAAATGATTGCTTCTTGCACCACGCGCTTCATTATTTTTATTTGATTTTTATTTAATTTCCATTTAATTCATGATTCTTGTAAAATTCATAATAAATTGAATATTAATCCAATTAAACCCATTCTTTTTGCATATTACTCATGATTGAGTCTATTATTTTCATTTCATATAATTTCTGATTTAATTGGAATTTTGTATTTTAATTGATATTAAAATGTTTATGTTTGATGCATATTTTTGTAGAATTTTGTGTGATCTCTTGGTGTTGATTCTTGGCCTAATTTTTTGTGTGTGATTAGGTTAGATATGTAGGATCCCATAGAACTTTTCTCACATTTTTGTGATGAAAATAGGTGTGCTTTCTAGATTGATATTTAGATGCTTCCTTTTTAGGGTTTTAGGTTGATGCCTTAGAATGTAGAATTTAGTTCTAGGTCCAATTTGATGGTTTGATCTTTGAAACTAATGTGATAGAGTCATGATTGACCTAGGTTCCCATAGTAATTTTTGTAGGATTTTACAATTGATTCTAGTATTTTAGTTAGGACTAACTTTAGTACTAGGTTTTAGGTGATCCTAACTTACTAATTCAGCTAATTTAACTTCCCTAGTTCCCTTAGATTAGGGTTTGTGCTTGGTTGGCCTTTGGTTGAGATTGAAGACAAGTTGAAGACAAGATGAGAATGCTTGAAGTTGCTTGAAGTTGATTGGAGCTTTGGATTTGTTTGTGCCTGAAGGTGTCTGATGAAGATTAGGAAAAAGAACATAGGGAGAGCCTTGTAGTTAGAATGATTTCTTTCACAAATGTGGAAAGCATCTTGTGCTTCCATTCCTCCCAATGACTAAAAGTCCTTCTCAGATATTCACATCCCTCCTTTGGAAGGATGAGTGGCTTTATCTGGGAAGTAGAACTTTGAGGGAACCAGTCTCTCATAATGATGAACCCTTACAGGCTTCCTTTGGTTGTCAATAAGTTGTTCATCATTTCCCCTCATCTTGTTAAATCAATTATCCTCTGGTTTGAGTATCTTGAAAGATGTTGGGCTTGAGTTTGAAGATGAGGACTTCATTGAAGAGTGTGGAAGAGGATGATTCCCTGAGCATTGCCATAGTAGAGGCTTGAAGAGCAAGAAGAACAAGTTGATACTTGAAGACCCAATGAAGATTGAATGAAGAGTGTAGAGCTGAGGCTTGAAAGAGAATTGGAGGATGAAGTTGACACTTCCATGTGACTGAAGACCACCCTGAGAAGCTGAAGCTTGTAAATAAAGGGGAAAGCTGGTTGAGACTGGTGAAGCACAGAGAGCTGAAGCTTGAAGACCAAGTTGGTACTTATGAAGGGGATTCAATTGAGATTGAGGGTAGAGCTGAGGCTTGAGGACTAAAGGAAGTTGACACTTGCATTGAGACCTGAGAGCCTGAAGGAATCCAATTGATACTTGTGGTTAAGAGCAAAGCCTGAGGGTAGGAGTTGACTGGAAAGCTGAAGCTTGAGGAAGAGGATAAGTTGAAACTTATGTTGAAGGGTTGAAACCTGGAAAAGAAAATTGATACTTGTCCTGAGAGATGATAGCCTTGAAGGGTAATTGAAGTCTGAAGACTGGATTGCTGTTAGAAGAGCTGAAGCTTGGAATGAGTTGAGAGGAAGCTGTTGATCTGCTTTCTTGTCTGTTTTCTTTTCTGTATTGCTGATGTGCCTTGTTTGACTTGCTTGATGCATTAGAATAAGTCCATGATTAGACTGACTTTAATCTAGGAGCATGATTGCACTAGAGGTTGAGTTGCTCCCTCTGCTTGTATTGTTACTGTATGGCTTTGCTTGCGGGTATTCGGTAGAGCCCAGCTCCCTTACCCATGTGGTTTATCTTGCTTGACAGCATTTTATTTTCTTCTGTATGATTGCAGTTTACTGTATTTTGCTTGATAGCATGTTGTTATTTCCTCAGTATGATTATTGTTATTCATATCTGGCTTGAGGTTGAGATGAGCTTGTGGAGGATGACACCCCACACACATTTCCTCCCTCACTTGCATTGCATGCATTTTATATTCGTTTACTGTATATCTGTTTCTGTTTATCATTGACATGATCCCTTAGGACTCTCATTTCCTTTGATAAGGAGTGATGATAGAACTTTAGGTCGAAACCTATGCATGATAACTTCTAGGAGTTCCCTATTTCTAAGCTCAACCATAGGATGAATCCTTGGCATGACAACAGTAGGACTTGATAGTCTCCCTTTAGTTGACCCTGTTCATTCTCTCTTCTCATCTCAAAACAACTTAAGATACAATAATCATGAATGATTTCTTTCATACGTTACGAGCCTTAAGCTATCTGAGAAAGGATTGTTGGAGAGCTTCTTTTCAACAGTCTGGATGCTTAGTATGGTACCCTTTGGGTGACATGCGACACATTCACTCTCAGGTCATAGTCTTTAGTGCGATTGAAATTGCAAACACAAAAAAAAACACTTCTTCCGTAAAAGACAGAAAACAAACTTCAAACCTTTTTACCCCGTGGGCCCATAATTCAAAGGAAAGCTTTTCTGAAGAAAAGAGTGTCGTTAAACTTCAGCGCCACCGCCAATAGGCTTTGTCCCTAACTGCTGGAACTGCTGTTTAACCCCACTCGATAAAACAGATCAATCTGAATTCCCGTAATCCATATTAGCCCGAACTACGTAAGCTCTGATCTCTCATACCTGTTGAGAGTACGTAGGCACAACACTGACGTATTGGCGAGCCACCTTCCCCGTAACCCGTAGTAGGCCAAACTACGTTGACTCTGATTTCTCATTCTCTGATGAGAATACGTAGGCATAAAGTGTGACGCTTTGCCGAGTCATTTTCTTTTCTTTTTAAGCCAACCTTGATAGGTAGATAGATAAACCAACTCGTCCAATAAACACAACAAGCGTGGATCCCGTCGAGTACGACGGAAGTGAGGGGTGTTAATACCTTCCCCTTGCGTAACCGACTCCCGAACCCAGACAACGGTTGCGATGACCTTGTCTTACCCTTTTTCGTCAGGTTTTTCCGATCGTTTCCTTTCCCGCTCTGAGGGATAAATAATGAAAGGTGGCGACTCTTCTGTTTTGCCGGCACTTTATTTTCGCGGAAGCGACAGCTGGCGACTCTGCTGGGGAGTTGATAGTTTCCTGGGATCCAACGTGCCGAGTGCGAGTCAGTTTGGGGATCCGACGTCCCCTGCGAGAGTCAATCCTAGCGCTTGTATGATTACTTGTTAGGTTGTGTTTATTTATCGCATTTTATTTCCCGCACTTTATTTTCAATATGATATGATTATCTGTGCTATTGTGGGAGGGGCATTCTGATGAGTGAGAAGCCAGACCCAGGCTTGAGTGAACATAACATTAGTTGTGGAAATTAGTGGGCGTGTGCTTGCTTGGCAGGCACTAGTGTCTCATGAAATCCACGCTCAGACGAGGTTCTCCCGGTTGGCTTCTTTTTCAATCCTTTGGGTTGAGGGGTTGCTGGTTTGGAGGATTGTCGACTCTGGGGACCGATCATTTGTGATTCAGCCGAGTGAGGCCGCTTCATGAGCTGGTGATGCCACACCTTCTGGGTATCGTATCACCCCTCTTGAATGTCTGTGACGCTGATGAATGCATAGGATGCCGAACTTGAGTCAGTTTAGGTCCATACCTGTGAGCAAGGTTGGGTTTATTGCAGGAAACTTTGACCTTCAGACTACCTGGTTTTCTTGACAGTGAATCAGTTTTGTTGACACCGGAGGTTCTCATCATCAGATAGATGTTTGTTCTTGATAAAGCAGAGCTTTGGTCCTGTATCGGAGGACCTTATGTTCAGATGAGTAGTTGTTCTTGATAGGGCAGATTTTTGATTGGGATCAGAGGATCTTATCATCAGATAGGTGTGTTCTTGACAGAGCAGATTTATGATAGGGATTTAAGGATCTCATCAGCAGATGTATGGTTGTTCTTGACAGAGCAGAGTTTTGGTTATCAGATGTTGTTCTTGACAGAGCAGAGTTTTGGTCCTGTATCAGAGGTCCTTATTATCAGATGTTCGTTCTTGACAGAGCAGATTTATGGTCCTATATGTGTGTGTTCTTGATAGAGCAGATTTGTGGTCCGATACCAGGGTTTTCTTCTTATCAGAGATAATGGTTGTTCCTGACAGAGCAGCATTATGGTTTTGTTGATACAGAATCTCCACAGCGCAGTTGCCTTGATCTCCTGCTGCATGATTGCATGTTATATTGCTTTGCATACTCATTTGCATTTCATTAACGTGTGTCTGTGTTGCAGGTACCGTTTTCCCCGATCCAGGATTTCTTGCCTCCTATTGTATTGTTATGGGTTCTCTGAGGAAGACCGTGGCTTACAAGCTCCCTGCCCCTGATGTGGTTCAGCTGACTGGTTTGATTGCTTTAGTAGATGATTCTGTGAGAGATGAGTTCAGAAAGTCCTACGACAAATTGCTCAGTTTGGTTCGTAAACCTTCTGCATTCGAGTTGAATGGGTTGCACGCTCTGCTGCAGTTCTACGATCCTCCGTTAAGATGCTTTACTTTCCAGGATTTTGTTCTCGCACCCACACTAGAGGAATATGCTGATTTGTTAGGTGTGCCTATCAAAAGTCAGATGCCTTTTGTTCATATGGATGCTGAGCCTGATCTGGCTAGCCTAGCTCCTTCACTCCTTCTGGATGCCTCCGAGTTGGTATTGTCTAGTTGGAACAAGGTTCCCGGTTTCTCCTTGCAGTTTTTAGTGGGTAAGGCTCAGCAGTGCGCCAAAGACGGATGTTGGGTCGTGTTCAATGCCATCCTCGCTCTGTGCATATATCGCATCATTCTGTTCCCCAATATGCCCGATTTTGTAGACTTCGACGCGTTTCGCATCTTTGCTTCAGGGAATCCAGTCCCTACCCTGATAGGAGATGTCTACCACTCCATCCACTACAAAAACGAGAACATAAGGGGCAAGAATGTCTTGTGTTGTGTGCCTTTGCTCTATAAATGGCTTGATAGTCATCTGCCCAAGAGGGGGTCCCTTTCTTTCGTCTGCAGCCACAACTGAGTGGTCCGAGCGTTTGATGAGTCTATGTGCAGAGGATATTGACTGGTTTGACAGAGACAGGTTGGGTACCGAGATTATCTTCAGCTGCAGCGGGTTTCCGAATGTGCCTTTGATAGGCAGGAAGGGCTGTATAAACTATAATCCGTCTTTGCTGGTCCGACAGTTTGCGTATGCTTTGAGAGCTCCGCCGAAGGATGAAGAGGTGCAGGAATCTCTGTACCTCACTGGTCTTCTAGAGGGGGATCTGTTATCTAAGCTTCAGCGCGCCTGGAATGGCATCAGTAAGAGGGGAAAACCATTGCTGGGGAGAAGCAATAGCCAAGTCTACCCTCCGTATATGACGTGGATCAGAGCCAGAGCAGATGCTATAGGAACGCCATTTCCTCGTGCCAAGCCAGAAAGCCCTCCAATGATTGAAGAGCCTACTACGGTGCCTATCCAGCAGCATAATCAGGTGTTAGCTGAGCGAGATGAATTGAAGAGGGCAAATGAAGAACTGGAGAAAGAATTGGCTCAACTCCGAAGCAAAAGAAACGAAGCCGTTTATTCCTTCAAGAGGCAGACGGAGCTGGTGAACCAGCTGGGGACAGACTTGACTAAGCAGATAGCTGAGCGTGAGTGCATGGGTCAAGACTTCAAAGCTGTCAACGACGTACTGGCTACGAAGAAGCAGCACTTGGACGAAGCATATCGGAGGATATCCAAGTTTAACCAGCACTGCAAGGCATCCCTAGCCACCAGGAAAGAGCGGAGGACAAGCTGATGCAACAGATCTCCATGCTGAAAGCCCGGGTGAAGGCTAGTGAGAAAAGGTTTGATGAAGAAACCGCTTGCAAGTACACTGCTGAAGGCCAGCTCAACAGAGCTCTCGCTAACCTGAAGGAGCGCAAACTGACGTTTGAATCCAAGAAGCGGAAGCTAGAATATTGTTTCGGCGAAGGAGCATGGGAAGATTCGGTCAAAGGTCTTCAGTACACCATTGTGCAGAGGGACTTACTCGTCGAAGGGTTACTCACTCTGCCTGATCATCCAGAAACGAAGGAGTTGTTGGAAGAGTTTCGCGCCCGTGGCCGTGCTTGACTGTTTGTATTCCTTTTGTTTTGATCATTGTTGTATGCTGACCATCACCAGGCTTGTTGGTTGAGGTCACGCTGTTGATTCGTCTTGTACTCGCTGATGTTGTGTACTGCCTTGATGGGCTTTCTTTATATATGAAATTGTTGTTTCCATGACTGGACTCAGACTTCTTATTATCAGCACTGGCACTCAGGCACTAGGATCGGGGGAAATCTCCCTAACGCACAGACACACATTTGCATTTGCATGAAGCATCTGCATGACGAGCACTTTGTCGTTTTTTCCTAACCCTTTTGTGTTTCCAGGTTGTTTCAGGTTGTTCCAGGATTGATCAGAGACCTATTCACCGCTATCCGACCAGAGAAAATCAAACCATAATCATGGAGCAAGTGCAAACTGATGTTCAGGAACTCCGTGAAAGAATGGGCCGCTTCATGGAGCTCATGCAAGCGGTCGCCAATGGCCAGGATCAGCTCAGAACCTTGGTTCAGCCTCTGATTTCAAGGGTTGATAGCAATGGCGTACTTCATGGTGGGACTGTGCCAACCCCTCCACCAGTTGAAACTCCTCAGAATGGCGTCCCCGTGACCGGGAGGAATGGCAGCGCCAACGGCAATGTGATAGCTAACATGGGACTCAACGACAATACGACGGGCGTCGGTAATGGGAGTCTGGAAGCTAATGTCAATGTTGGGATGGGCAATGGCAATGCAGATGTCGGGAATCTGTATAGGCCTCAGCCATGGCTAGAAGATCGTCAGGATGATGTGTTCTCTCAGAGAGGTGCTGAAGGGGAGCTGACTGCTGAAGCATGTCTAAGGTTCAAGGTACTCGAGGATAAGATGAGAAATATCGAGAACCAGAACACCCTGGGCGTTGATATGTCCAAGTTGGGACTGATTGCTGATTTCAAGGTGCCTCCCAAGTTCAAGGTGCCTGACTTCGAAAAGTATAAGGGCACCACTTGCCCTCGCGTCCGCCTGAGCTCGTATTACAGGAAAATGTCAGCTCATTCTGATGACGAGAAGTTGCTGATGCACTTCTTTCAGGACAGTCTGTCCGGACCATCCCTCGAATGGTACATGAGTCTGGACCCTACCAGTGTGCGCACATGGAAGGACCTTGCTGAAGCATTTGTGCACCACTACCAATACAACAGTGACTTGGCTCCGAACCGAGTCCAGCTGCAGAATCTGTCGCAAAGGAACAACGAAGGGTTTAAGGAATACGCCCAGCGGTGGCGTGAATTGGCAGCCAGGGTTCAGCCGCCGATGGTTGAACGTGAGCTTGTGAAAATGTTCGTAGCCACCCTCCCAGGGGTTTACTATGAGAAATTGGTCAGCGGTATGTCCGGAACCTTCTCAGATCTCATTATCACGGGTGAGCACATCGAAAATGGGATCAAACTAGGGAAAATTCAAGGTGAGTCATCCTCAGCTGGAGGAGGCGGAAAGAAACCGTATGGTGGCAAAAGACGGGAAGGAGAAACGAGCGCTGTGTCCAACGCTCGAAGGAAGGGTAAAGGTATTCACCAACAGGTGGCCAGCATAACTATCCCGGCAGTTCAACAGCCACAGCAACAACAGCAGCAGCAGCAGCCGAATCAACAAGGGTACAGAAAGTATCATAATAGGGCACCTCTGTCGAGCCGTCACCTCGAGACACCGCCCATGTCGTACGCGCAACTATTGCAGACTTTGCTTCAGCTACAGTTGATCCAGAAAAGAACTTTGGCTCCCTTGACAGGGGCTCCTTCGCCAGGTTATGACGCAAATGCAACTTGTGAGTTTCACTCAGGGGCACCAGGCCACACAGTAGAGAATTGCAAAGCCTTCAAGCACAAGGTGCAGGACATGGTGGACGCTAAGATCATCAACTTCTCAGATAATGTGCCAAATGTCACGAAGAACCCTATGCCAAATCATAGGGGAGGTGGAGTAAATGCCATCATCGAAGACGAGAGCTTAGATTTGTTGACTGACGTCAGAGATCTGAAGACACCGCTTAGCTTCGTTAAGGCTAAGCTGATGAAAAGAGGTTTCTTTCTAGGTTGCGGAGAACTGTGCATGGGATGTGCGACAAGTCCTGATGGATGTGAACAGTTGATAGAGGGGATTCAAAGTCTGATGACTGAAGGGATTTTACAATTTAGCTGGAGGGCCGAATGTGGATCGGGAGAGGTAATGATGAAGCAAGATGATGAGGTTTCCACCATCACCATCCCTCGTCAGACGATAACTATTTATGCACCCAGACCGCCCACGATTACCATCACCAAAGCTGGGCCAATACCGTTCGAAAGCACTAATGTCGTCCCATGGCATTATGGGGCTGAAGTCTACTGCAACGGACAGAAGTTGGAGTTGGAACCGTTTGGGTCGTCTGCGGAGAACCTAGCGGGAATCAGTGGTGTAACTCGCAGCGGAAGAGTGTTTGCACCACCTGAGGTCGTGGCAGACAAGGCGGACAGAGCTGATGCAACTGATAAAGGCAAAAGTAAAGTCGTTGAAGAGATCCCACGTGGGGTAGATAAAGACTTACTTGTGAAAGACGCCGAGGAGTTTATGCGGTTGATTAAGAAGAGTGACTACAAGATTGTGGATCATCTCCATCAGACACCCTCAAAGATTTCCATTCTGAACTTATTGCTGTGTTCTGAAGCACACCGCAACGCGCTGTTGAAGGTGTTGAACGCCGCATATGTACCGCAGGAAATATCGGTAAACCAGCTGGAAGAGGTCGTAGCCCACGTGAATGCTGGAAATGGATTGGGGTTCACTGACCTAGAGCTGACGCCGAAAGGGAGGAATCACAATAGCGCCCTGCACATCTCGATAGAGTGTAGGGGAACGATTATGTCTCACGTGTTGGTGGACACGGGTTCGTCACTCAATGTTCTTCCGAAGAAGGCATTAATGAAGTTGGATACTCGTGGAGTGATTTGCACACCCAGTGATCTGGTTGTGAAGGCGTTCGATGGAACCAAACGCCATGTTTTCGGGGAGGTGACCCTGCTAATCCAAGTCGGGCCGGAAACGTTCGACGCAATCTTTTACATTATGGACATCATGCCTGCCTACAGCTGTCTCTTGGGTCGGCCGTGGATCCATGCTGCTGGAGCCGTGACCTCCACGTTGCACCAGAAACTCAAGTATGCTGTCGGAGGTAGCATTGTGACTGTGTGTGGCGAGGAAGACATAATGCTGAGCCATTTTTCGTCCTTCAAGTATGTTGAAATGGATGGGGAAATCCATGAGACTCTATGTCAAGCGTTCGAAGCTTCCAAAGTGAAGGACGTAGCTCCTGTAGTCACTGAGAAGCCAGAGGTGACTCTCTCTTCCTTCAAGGAAGCCCGGGCCGTTGTCCAAGCCGGATCTACCCCAGGCTGGGGGCGAATTTTGGAGATACCTAACAAGCAAGACAAGTTCGGGTTGGGATACTCTCCTGGAGCTGAAGCTTCTTCTTCTAGTAGTGCGTCGCGAGGTAAAGGGCCGATCCAGTTTACCAGTGGCGGGGTGATATTTGAAAGCATCAACACGGTGTCTGAAGACAGCGGAGATAGTGACTGTGACCTCGACTCTTGGATCCAGCCAAGCAAGCCAGGCGAGGGCCTTACCAACTGGTCCGTCAAGGATATCATCCAGATGACAAGCAAAGAGTAATGATTTACTTTTTCCAATCATTGTACAACCCTATGTCCTACCCGGGGCATAATGGTTTTATTGTCAGGGCCTCGTTTGATTATGTACATGCATTTTATCAATAAATCAAAAGGCGTTTTTCTTCGTATTCAAATATTGTGATCTCTGTTATTCCTGTTTTATATTTGTTTTGAAAAACAATAAAATGGCAATGAGGTTTGTGTTAACCTGCATATCCTTGTTTTAAGCTTAACCCTTGCTATTGCAGGAGCCACATAGCAGATGGCATCGACTCTGGACCTTCTACGGCTCACTTCGACTTTGATTTCCCGATCCATCAAGCCGAAGAAGAGATTGATGAAGATGAAGACCTTCCTGAAGAGTTGGCCCGCTTGTTGAAACAAGAAGAGAAAGTTATTCTGCCTCATGAAGAGGAAATCGAGATTGTGAATCTGGGTTCTGAAGAACTCGTCAGAAACGTCAGGATAGGGGCTGCATTGCAGAGTGATGTCAAGCAGAGATTGGTCGAGATGCTTAGAGAGTATAGTGGCGTCTTTGCTTGGTCATACGAAGATATGCCTGGACTGGACACTGACATCGTGGTCCACCACTTGCCGTTGCGAGAAGATTGCCCTCCCGTTAAGCAGAAGCTTAGGAGGACAACACCAGATATGGTCGTTAAGATCAAAGAAGAAGTGCAGAAACAGCTTGATGCTGGCTTCTAAGCGGTCACTACTTACCCTCCGTGGGTCACCAACATAGTGCCTGTACCGAAGAAGGACGGTAAGGTACGAATGTGCGTCGATTATCGGGATTTGAACAGGGCGAACCCTAAAGATGATTTCCCGCTGCCTCATATTGATGTGTTGGTCGACAATACAGCCCAGTTCTCCGTGTTTTCGTTCATGGATGACTTCTCCGGGTACAACCAGATCAAGATGGCGCCGGAGGACATGGAGAAAACCACGTTTATCACTCCTTGGGGAACATTTTACTACAAGGTAATGCCTTTTGGTCTGAAGAACGCAGGGGCCACTTACCAACGAGCAATGGTAACTTTGTTTCATGACATGATTCATCATGAGATTGAAGTCTATGTTGATGACATGATTGCGAAGTCCCAAACGGAGGAGGGACATCTGGTCAATTTGCTGAAGCTTTTTGAGAGGCTTAGGAAGTTCAGGTTGAGGCTGAATCCTAACAAGTGTACTTTCGGAGTACGGTCCAGAAAACTACTGGGGTTTATCGTGAGCGAAAGAGGCATCAAAGTTGATCCTGCGAAAATAAAAGCGATACAAGAAATGCCAGTGCCGAAAACAGAAAAAGAAGTTCGTGGTTTCCTGGGCAGAATAAAACTACATTGCAAGGTTTATTTCTCAGCTCACGGCCACGTGTGAACCGATGTTCAAGCTTTTAAAGAAAGATCAGGCGATTATCTGGAACGAAGATTGCCAGAAGGCATTCGATAAGATAAAGCAGTATCTACAGGAACCTCTAATCTTGATACCCCCAGTGGCTGGACGGCCATTAATCATGTACTTGACAGTTCTTGAGAATAGTATGGGGTGTGTTCTCGGTCAGCACGACGAGACGGGCAGAAAGGAGCATGCCATTTACTACTTGAGTAAAAAGTTCACTGACTGTGAATCTCGTTACTCGATGCTGGAGAAGACGTGTTGTGCACTAGCTTGGGCTGCCAAACGTTTACGACAGTACATCCTCAATCACACCACTATGCTAATTTCGAAGATGGATCCGATCAAGTACGTCTTTGAGAAGCAAGCGCTTTCGGGCAGGATTTCCAGATGGCAAATGGTGTTGACGGAATATGATATTCAGTACGTTTCCCAGAAGGCCATCAAGGGAAGCGTATTGTCTGATTACCTTTCCGAACAGCCGATCGAGGATTATCAGCCGATGAAATTTGATTTCCCTAATGAGGATATCATGTTTCTCAAAGCGAAGGATTGCGATGAGCCGTTGCCCGACGAGGGTCCCCGATAGGAAATCCCAGTGGAAATTGATATTTGACGGGGCAGTTAATTCCTACAGAAGTAGCATTGGGGTGATCATCACGACTCCCCATGGATCCCATATCCCGTTTACTGCGAGACTGACATTTCCAGTCACCAATAACAAAGCGGAGTACGAGGCATGCATCATGGGTCTAGAAGAAGCGATTGATTTGAGAATCAAGAACCTAGACGTATATGGTGACTCGACGCTTGTGATTAACCAGATTAAAGGGGAGCGGGAGACTCGTCAATCGAATTTGGTGTCGTACATGAATTATGCCAGAAGGCTACTTCCGTTCTTTGATCGAGTGGAACTCCATCATGTGCCCAGGGCCGAGAACCAGATGGCTGATGCCCTAGCCACGTTGGCTTCGATGTATAAAGTCAATTTTTGGAATGAAGCTCCAAGAATTGTCCTTGCCCGTCTTGATAGACCTGCATTCGTCTTTGCGATCGAGGAAGCCTCCGATGGCAAGCCATGGTTTCATGACATCCAGACTTTCCTTATGACTAAGGAGTATCTTGCGGGAGCGTCAACCCAGGATAAGAAGACTCTGAGGAGGCTGTCTGGGAATTTTTATCTCAATCCTGATGGAGTTTTGTATAAGAGAAACCACGATCTCGTGCTACTCAAATGTGTAGATGAGAAAGAAGCGAGTATGCTCATGGAAGAAGTCCATGAAGGCACATTTGGTACGCACGCCGGCGGGCATGCTATGACAAGAAAGATCCTGAGAGCAGGATACTACTGGCTGACGATGGAATCGGATTGCTTTAAATTTGCGAAGAGGTGTCATAAATGCCAGATTTATGCTGATAAAGTTCATGTGCCGCCGTGCCCGTTAAATGTCATGTCCTCCCCGTGGCCGTTCTCCATGTGGGGCATCGACATGATAGGCAAGATCGAGCCCACTGCATCTAACGGTCATCGCTTCATTCTAGTAGCTATCGACTACTTCACCAAGTGGGTGGAGGCAGCCTCATATGCTAATGTGACCAAGTAGGTGGTGGCTAAATTCATAAAGAGGGATATCATCTGTCGTTACGGAATTCCCGAGCGGATCATTACTGATAATGGTTCGAATCTGAATAACAAGATGATGAAGGAGCTGTGCCAGAGTTTCAAGATTGAACACTACAACTCATCTCCTTACCGGCCGAAGATGAATGGCGCCGTTGAAGCGGCCAATAAGAACATCAAGAAGATTGTTCAGAAGATGGTTGTGACCTACAAAGATTGGCACGAGATGCTTCCATTTGCACTGTACGGTTATCGTACGACGGTACGTACGTCAACCGGGGCAACTCCTTTCTCCTTGGTGTACGGTATGGAAGTTGTCCTACCGTTAGAAGTGGAGATCCCTTCTTTGCGAGTTTTGGTTGACGTGAAACTTGACGAGGCAGAATGGATTAAGAACCGACTAAACCAACTCAGCCTAATGGATGAGAAAAGGTTAGCATCGATTGCACATGGTCGTCTGTACCAAAGCCGAATGAAGAAAGCGTATGATAAGAAGGTGCGTCCTAGAAGCTTTCAGACGGGTGATCTCGTCCTGAAGAAGATTCTTCCTCCACACTCTGATCACCGGGGCAAGTGGACTCCCAATTACGAGGGTCCGTACGTTGTTAGCAAGGTCTTTTCGGGAGGAGCCTTGTTGTTATCCACGATGGATGGCGAAGATTTTGCATCCCCGGTGAACGCGGACGCAGTTAAAAAATACTTTGCTTAAAAAATGACCCGCTGGAAAGAAAAAGAAGATCCAGGCAAAAAGGGGCATCCCGAAGAACCATAGAAAAGGGAAAAAGGTTCGGGCAAAAATTAGGGATATAAATTGAAAAAATTGTACACCCGCAAAGTCGAAAACCTGGAAGGGCGACTTTGGCAAAAAAGGGTATCCCGGTGAACTGAAAACCCGCAAAGGGCGGTTCACGCAAAAGTTAGGGATTTGAAAAAGCAAATGAATGCGTTCCGCATGTGGACTGTATTTGTTTAGTGGTTTGGAAGACCTGAGGGCCGTTTATCTGAATCAATCTCTTCTGAAGCTGAAGCATCGGAGATGTATCGAAGTCGAGTGGGTCATAGAGGGATCAACTCATGGTGTTCGTCTACGCCTCGTTGCCGACATTTGTATATACTGATGTATATTTATGTTTTTACTTTTTTTGCGCAGCTTCCTCATTCCAGGAGCTTGCATCTGTTGTAAAACATTTTTACCCATTCATGGGTTCGTTATCAATAAAATGTATACTATTCAGCAATTCTGTTGGTCTGTTTAGCATTTATCTGTTTTGTTTGCGAAAAAGAACGCCGATGTTTTTGACAAAATGCGCATACATAAACTTACTGGCCTAGGCCACTGATTGTTGAAACAATGAATTACTTGAACATTGTCACAAGATGATAACCTTGATAGGTCCCTTTGAGAAGGGTATCTTGTCTGTTTGTTTGTGTTGTTACAGGTGTAGCATATTCCAGGCAGTACGCGTCCCCAAGCAGGATGATTCCTCCTTCTCCAGCACGGTTCAGCAGTCTCTCCCCGTAGAGTCTGAACATGAGATCATAAGCATTGATATGTTTTCCCCAGGCAGAGAAGACTCTCCCTAATCAAATGCATCCTGAAGGAATGTCGTCCCCCAGCACCGGGTCACAAGTGCCAGTCTCGTAGGAGACCATTCACTGAAGTGTGCAGCAATTGATAGTTCTAGACTGAAGTCTCCAGCGGAATTGAGATTCCCCGCAGAGTCGTACTCACCCCAGCAAGTAGGACGATTCTTTCTTCCCCAGCCGAGTTTGCAGTTCCCCAAGAGAGCCGAGTCCTTGGAAAGCAGTTCGGGCCATGATTGGTTTTCCCCCAGTAGAGTGTTAATAGCTGATGCCGTATTTCCCCACTGGAGTCGTCGTCTCTAGGAGGTTTAGCCGTGAAGGCCGTGTAGTTTATTTCCATGGTTGACACCGCTTTCCTCAACAGGTCCAGGTTCTCGTAGAGCTTCGTTCCCCGACAGCAGTTAACTGAGGTTTGATTCCCCATGCGGAGTCCGATTGAGATTGGCGTGACCGTTTCTCCATGGTAGGATGATTCATCCTCCTCACCAGAGTGGTTCTTTCTCCTTGACAGAAAGATTCTCCCTTCAACATTTATTTTGCTGACGGGATCGCAGCATGTTGCATGAGTGCATAGCATTTCCACCGTGTGGAGCATTGCGCCATAGTCAAATATATGCATACTAAACATGAGCTAGATCGTTACAGTTCTTGTTTTGCAGGTGTTCCGCCGCAGAATCGGTTGCTCAGGATGATTCTTGAATTCTCCCCAATGGAGTCGCTTGCTCAAGATGATTCTGGAATTCTCCCTAGCAAAGTCGTTTTCTTAAAATGATTCTTAAAATCCCCAGTGCAGTCGCCAGAGTGTTTGCTCAGGATGATTCCTGAAATCTCCCGCAGAGTTATTGGCTCAGGATGATTCCTGAAATCTCCAGTAGAGTTATTGGTTCAGGATGATTCTTGAAGACCCCACGGAGTTATTTGTTCAAGATGATTCTTGAAGTCCTCAGCAGAGTTGATGCGGACAGAATGATTTCTGAAGCCCCGAAGCAGAGTTACTTGATAGTTCTCCAGAATCCCCGGCGGAGATGCGTCATCCCCAGCAGGTTTCCGAACAGCAAAGTTGAAACTTCCCCTGAAGACTTGATGATTGATGTCCAACCGTATTGACGAAGCAGTTCTCTCAGCTGATGCAGAGTGCCTGATGGTAGAAGTTGGATATCCCCAATTGGTTCATGATCGACCAAGAATTCTATTCCCGACTTACTGATGAAGTCCGACCGATGCCTGAAAAATGCTTCGAATGCCCGACGACATGATTAACCTGATTGTTGACCTGACGAGTCCCGAGGAACCTTGGTGCCTGACGGCATGATCGACCATGTATTACCGGTTACCGTGTGACCAATCCCCCAGCTAGTTGTTGTGCAGCTAATATTTCAGTTTTCGAAGATTTGTTCTCATCTGAATACCGTGTACTTGTGCAGTTGGCAAATTTCTGGGTTTGTCAGTATTCAACCGTCTCGCACCTTGATTGGTTGAGAGCCGTTCGCTTCTCACCCAGTCAGGTTCAAGCCGTTTGAATAGGGGCAGCTGTTGCACCCCAAAATTTGACCATCATTTCTTTACCTAGCTTATGTTTCATTTCATTCACATTAGCATTATCATTTGCATTTCATTGACATGTATGCAGGAGATCAAGAGGTATGACTACCAATCAAGAGCTATATAAGACTATGAAGCTAGCTAAGGAGCTTATTCAAGTGTTCAAGGGTTGATATCCTTGTTAGAGAAGTCAGAAGATCCTCAGAGAGAGTGGTTGAAGCCAAGAGGGTGTGTCTCCTAACTTGAGAGTTGTGGGAGCTCCTCAGATGATTCTGAAGCCAGGAATATGGACTTGAAGCCTTGAGAGAGCTTATGAGATGTCTTTAAAGCCATCATGAAGCCTAGAGAGGCCATTGTGCAAGATTAAGAAGACTCAACCATGAATGGTGTAATTAGGGTTTGACTGGGTCAACCCTAGGTCAACTGATGATTTGGAGAGGGTTGAGACCTAATCCAAGAGCCATGTGATCATGGGTTGATACATTGAGATGTTATAAGGATTATTCCAAGGTCAACTCGTCATGATTGAAGGGTTTGAGAAGATTCAAGCTAGGGTTTCTAAGGCTTGACAGTGTAAAATCCCCTAGTTTGACCCCTATCTTCAAGGCAGTTTAGCTCAAGATGTGATTGTCATCTCATCTTTCCCTCAACATGAATGTTGTAGAGATTGCTCTTAGATTTATTTTGAGTATTATAAGTCCTTGATAGGATTTTTAGAACTCAAGTTATGACTTTGACAAGTTACAGGTCATCTGAGGTATGTGAATCTGGGGCCTTGAAAGTCACCCAACTTGCATCAAACGTTTTCCCAAGAAGGATGATTCCTATGAACTTTTGGTCAACATGAATGTTGTTCCTTATCTTCTTAGATTTCTATAGAGTACTAGAAGTCCTTGATAGGATTTGTAGAACTCAACTTATGGCTTTGACAAGTCAAGGGCATTTTGATCATTTGGAGATTACAGGTCATTTCACCCATAAGGCCATAACTCCTATTTCCAAGCTTCAAATGGAAAAATCTTCAACATCAAACTTGCTTAAAATGATGTTTTAAGGCTAGTAAGGAGGTCATGAGATGTTGGAAAGGCTTATAGCTCAAAGTTGCAAAAATGACCTAAAATGAAGGCATAAGTTAAATAAACCAAAGTTGGAAATTGATATTTTCAACCTACACATCCAAACCATGGCATGTAATATATCATTTTGACTCTAGAAAACATTTTAAAAACAATGGTTTAGCCACATTTTTGAGTTGAGATTCAATTCATGGACTTGCTTTGAAAAACACTTGCTTGCATGTTAAGTAACATATGCATAACTCAAAATTAAGGCATGAACAAGGAACTTGGCAAGCTAAACACCTCTAATATCTCACTAGGGGAGAAATTAAGAGTGAATGGGATGAATTCCAAGCTGTTTGCAAGGGTTGTACATGTCATGATAAGTGATTCAAAATCTCATGACATGAGATATGGAAAATCTCATTGGAAGGGTCTAGAGGATTCTAGATCATCCAAACTTCATCTATATATTGAGTAGAATGGATCCATGGCAGAGGTTGGTGATCATTGAAGGGTTGAGCTTAGTTTGAGATTGAGTTTTCATAGCTTGCAAGTGCAATCGGTTTCACCAAATTCCTCCACTTCCTTCCATTTTCTTGATTGATTCTTCTTCCATGAGTATCAAGGATTGATTCCAGATCATTTCCAAGGAGAATTGGTGGCTAGATCGTGTGGAAGCAAGTGGTTTTTAGCACCTGCAACTCATCACCGTGTTTCAAGATTGAAGTACTTTCCATTGAATCTTTTGCATACAAAAGCAAGGAGGAGGTTCAGTGATCGTGTCCAGAAGATTTGAGAGCTCGATTTGGAGGATTCGTGCATCTGTTATTCAAGAATTTCCAGGTTGGTAACCTTCTTCCTATAGCATGATTTAGGTAGAATTAGGTTTAATTATGGTGCTAGATTAGTTGTAGAATGGCCTAGGATGGATTTCAGATGGTTAATTGTTGAATTAGAGACAAAATAGGAAGATCACCATTTTCGGTTGAGATTGGGAGATGATGATTCTTGAGGTTTCAGAAGAAACTATGGGTATGGTTGAATTCGTGGCAAGATTTGGAACGTGTTTCATGTTTTGACCTCTTGGATTGGAGGCCTCTAGGAAGAACTAGGGTTGAAGGGGATGATCGGAGCTCCCCGGCGGTGGGCGGAGCTGGGCGCGAAGCTCAGAGGTTTGAAAGGTAGGAGATGAAGTTTACACCATTGGATCATGGTCTGACCTTTGACTGGGAGAAGATCCAAGGGCCACGTTTTAATTCTGATTTGTGAAGGATTTCTGATGAAACGATGCGTTTCATTTATTCAGGCGTTTGGGCTTAGTGATTTAAGTGTTATCCACACCCCCCAGCGAGCCCAACCCATGTTTTTAACTGAAAATGATTGCTTCTTGCACCGCGCACTTCATTATTTTTATTTGATTTTTATTTAATTTCCATTTAATTCATGATTCTTGTAAAATTCATAATAAGTTGAATATTAATCCAATTAAACCCATTCTTTTTGCATATTACTCATGATTGAGTCTATTATGTTTTAGAGAAAAAATATTTTCATTTCATATAATTTCTGATTTAATTGGAATTTTGTATTTTAATTGATATTAAAATGTTTATGTTTGATGCATATTTTTGTAGAATTTTGTGTGATCTCTTGGTGTTGATTCTTGGCCTAATTTTTTGTGTGTGATTAGGTTAGACATGTAAGATCCCATAGAATGTTTCTCACATTTTTGTGATTAAAATAGGTGTGCTTTCTAGATTGATATTTAGATGCTTCCTTTTTAGGGTTTTAGGTTGATGCCTTAGAATGTAGAATTTAGTTCTAGGTCCAATTTGATGGTTTGATCTTTGAAACTAATGTGATAGAGTCATGATTGACCTAGGTTCCCATAGTAATTTTTTTAGGATTTTACAATTGATTCTAGTATTTTAGTTAGGACTAACTTTAGTACTAGGTTTTAGGTGATCCTAACTTACTAATTCAGCTAATTTAACTTCCCTAGTTCCCTTAGATTAGGGTTTGTGCTTGGTTGGCCTTTGGTTGAGATTGAAGACAAGTTGAAGACAAGATGAGAATTCTTGAAGTTGCTTGAAGTTGATTGGAGCTTTGGATTTGTTTGTGCCTGAAGGTGTCTGATGAAGATTAGGAAAAATGACATAGGGAGAGCCTTGTAGTTAGAATGATTTCTTTCACAAATGTGGAAAGCATCTTGTGCTTCCATTCCTCCCAATGACTAAAAGTCCTTCTCAGATATTCACATCCCTCCTTTGGAAGGATGAGTGGCTTTATCTGGGAAGTAGAACTTTGAGGGAACCAGTCTCTCATAATGATGAACTCTTACAGGCTTCCTTTGGTTGTCAATAAGTTGTTCATCATTTCCCCTCATCTTGTTAAATCAATTATCCTCTGGTTTGAGTATCTTGAAAGATGTTGGGCTTGAGTTTGAAGATGAGGACTTCATTGAAGAGTGCGGAAGAGGATGATTCCCTGAGCATTGCCATAGCAGAGGCTTGAAGAGAAAGAAGAACAAGTTGATACTTGAAGACCCAATGAAGATTGAATGAAGAGTGTAGAGCTGAGGCTTGAAAGAGAATTGGAGGATGAAGTTGACACTTCCATGTGACTGAAGACCACCCTGAGAAGCTGAAGCTTGTAGATAAAGGGGAAAGCTGGTTGAGACTGGTGAAGCACAGAGAGCTGAAGCTTGAAGACCAAGTTGGTACTTATGAAGGGGATTCAATTGAGATTGAGGGTAGAGCTGAGGCTTGAGGACTAAAGGAAGTTGACACTTGCATTGAGACTTGAGAGCCTGAAGGAATCCAATTGATACTTGTGGTTAAGAGCAAAGCCTGAGGGTGGAGTTGACTGGAAAAGCAAATTGATACTTGTCCTGAGAGATGATAGCCTTGAAGGGTAATTGAAGTCTGAAGACTGAATTGCTGTTAGAAGAGCTGAAGCTTGGAATGAATTGAGAAGAAGCTGTTGATCTGCTTTCTTGTCTGTTTTCTTTTCTGTATTGCTGATGTGCCTTGTTTGACTTGCTTGATGCATTAGAATAAGTCCATGATTAGACTGACTTTAATCTAGGAGAGCATGATTGCACTAGAGGTTGAGTTGCTCCCTCTGCTTGTATTGTTACTGTATGGATTTGCTTGCGGGTATTCGGTAGATCCCAACTCCCTTACCCATGTGGTTTATCTTGCTTGACAGCATTTTATTTTCTTCTGTATGATTGCAGTTTACTGTATATTGCTTGATAGCATGTTGTTATTTCCTCAGTATGATTACTGTTATTCATATCTGGCTTGAGGTTGAGATGAGCTTGTGGAGGCTGACACCCCACACACATTTCCTCCCTCACTTGCATTGCATGCATTTTATATCCGTTTACTGTATATCTGTTTCTGTTTATCATTGACATGATCCCTTAGGACTCTCATTTCCTTTGATAAGGAAGTGATGATAGAACTTTAGGTCGAAACCTATGCATGATAACTTCTAGGAGTTCCCTGTTTCTAACCTCAACCATAGGATGAATCCTTGGCATGACAACAGTAGGACTTGATAGTCTCCCTTTAGTTGACCCTGTTCGTTCTCTTCTCATCTCAAAACAACTTAAGATACAGTAATCATGAATGATTTCTTTCATACGTTATGAGCCTTAAGCTATCTGAGAAAGGATTGTTGGAGAGCTTCTTTTCAACAGTCTGGATGCTTAGTATGGTACCCTTTGGGTGACATGCGACACATTCACTCTCAGGTCATAGTCTTTAGTGCGATTGAAATTGCAAACACAATAAAAAACACTTCTCCGTAAAAGACAGAAAACAAACTTCAAACCTTTTTGCCCCGTGGGCCCATAATTCAAAGGAAAGCTTTTCTGAAGAAAAGAGTGTCGTTAAACTTCAGCGCCACCGCAAACAGGCTTTGTCCCTAACTGCTGGAACTGCTGTTTAACCCCACTCGATAAAACAGATGAATCTGAATTCCCGTAATCCATATTAGCCCGAACTACGTAAGCTCTGATCTGTCATACCTGTTGAGAGTACGTAAGCACAATACTGACGTATTGGCGAGCCACCTTCCCCGTAACCCGTAGTAGGCCGAACTACGTTGACTCTGATTTCTCATTCTCTGATGAGAATACGTAGGCATAAAGTGCGACACTTTGCCGAGTCATTTTCTTTTCTTTTTAAGCCAGCCTTGATAGGTAGATAGATAAACTAACTCGTCCAGTAAACACAACAAGCGTGGATCCCGTCGAGTACGACGGACGTGAGGGGTGCTAATACCTTCCCCTTGTGTAACCGACTTCCGAACCCAGACAACGGTTGCGATGACCTTGTCTTACCCTTTTTCGTCAGGTTTTTCCGATTGTTTCCTTTCCCGCTCTGAGGGATAAATAACGAAAGGTGGCGACTCTTCTGTTTTGCCGACACCTTATTTTCGCGGAAGCGACACATCCTTTTGGATGTGTATGTTTTAGTTGAATACTAATGAGAATCTGAACAAATTTGATTCTAAAGCACAAAAGTGTTTCATGCTTGGGTATTCTGAACGCTCTAAAGGCTACAAAGTATACAATACTGAAACACAGATTGTGGAGGAATCTATACATGTTAGATTTGATGATAAGCTTGGAAATCAAAAGCCAAAGTAGCTTGTTAATTCTGCAGATAGAGAAGTAATTCTCACAGACTCTGAAGACTCAGAGGCAGAAAAGGCTCAAGTGAAAGAACCAGAAGCAACACCAGATGCAACTCCATTGGCTGCTCAGATGAACAATTTAAATATTTCTAAAGAACCAAATGTTAAGGGATCATCGTCCAGAATCAAGTCCTCTCACCCAGAGAACGTGATAATTGGGAAGAAGGATGACCCAATCAGAACTGGGTCTTTCCTCAAATCATCTGCAACGTCACTTTTTGGGTTGGTGTCTATCATTGAACCAACTTCTGTAGATGAAGCTCTAAATGATAATGAGTGGATACTTGCTATGCAAGATGAGCTAAATCAATTCACCAGAAATGACGTTTGGGATCTGGTACCAAGACCAAAAGGATATAATATTATTAGAACCAAATGGGTCTTCAGAAACAAATTGAATGAGCAAGGAGAAGTTGTAAGGAACAAAGCAAGGCTAGTTGCTCAAGGGTATAGTCAGCAAGAGGAATTGACTACACAGAGACTTATGCTCCTGTGGCCAGGTTAGAGTCTATACGCCTACTCATTTCTTTTGCTGCACAAAATAACATCACTCTTTATCAGATGGATGTTAAGAGTGCCTTCTTAAATGGTATTATAGAAGAGGAAGTTTATGTTCACCAACTGTCGCTACTTGCGAAAATCGGCGCCGGCTGAACAGAAGAGTCGCCACCGTGCGTTATTTATCCCAACGGAGGGAAAGGAAACGCTCGAAGTAAACCTCGCGAAAAAGGGAAAGGTATGGTCATCGCAACCAAAACCTGGGTTCGGGAGTCGGTTACGCAAGGGGAAGGTGTTAGGCACCCCTCACGTCCATCGTACTCGATGGGATCCACGCTTGCTTGGTTTGTACGAATTACACTTCTATCTAAACTAAAGGATGAGGTCTGAAAAGAAAAGAAAATTTGACTCGGCAAAGCATCGCACTTTATGCCTACGTATTCTCGTCTGGAACGAGAAATCAGAGTCAACGTAGTTCGCCTAACTACGGGGGAAGGTGGGTGAAGGTTGCTCGCTAGGATATCGCATCCTATGCCTACGTACTTCCACACGACATGGAATATCAGAGCAAACGTAGTTCGGGCTACGCCCGACACAAGCTGTTCAAGTGTTTTTTATGAAAAATCTCACCTTAAACAAGGGTTTTCTTATTGCAAAAAGGTTGATGTCTGTTCAAATCTTTGACGGAAGAAATGAATTAATCTCTGTTATAACCTTTATTAATGTTTTTCTGTTGTTTTGAAGGAAGAAGAGATAACACTCTACAAATCCTAGGGTTAAAAGGGAATAAAATCTACCCTAATGTTATCATGCATGGGTTAACTCCTAATTTCTATCACATCCTCCCTTGAACAAGGAAGAATGGAAGTCCTACGGGAAAGGAAAACGAAAGGAAGAAACGAAAATACAAGTAATAACCGCATACAAGTGAACATGAATATAGCAATGGTAAACGCAATGCAAAGGAGGGAGGAAGGTTCATCTCAACCTAAATCCCATTCATGGATGGAATAAGAAAATATCAAGTGATCATATGCAAAGAATCGAGTGAAAACTCCGAATGAAACACGTAATCCACTATTTGGAATCGCAACGTGCTATCATGCAAACAAGTCGATAATCGGGCAAGCTACACATACAAATAACAGCCACCTAAGGGTCTTCCAATACCTCTAACCTATCTACAATAAGAAATATAAGCCACGGCGTTCATCACGCAAACACAAAGAGGCCGTTGGAGCCTTAACAAAAATAAAGTCTGTTCGGAAGTCCAAATTACAAGTTCGAATACAAAACATAAGAAAAATAGCAAAAAGTGCTAAAAAATTCAAATAAAAATCTCCAATGCCCTACATCAAGCCACAAACCAGGGGTGAGAGATACCACAAAAATATCCAAAGATAAATGGTCAAACAAGATGAAAACATTGCAAGATATCTCATGTATACCAAAGGAAAGATTAAAGTGGAGCATGTTAAAGAAAGCATCCAAAACCAATTAAAATTGTACAATAAAATTCCCACAAAAATATATCACAATACCTCAACGTGTGTATGAGATCCCTGCAAAAGGATTGACATTTAAATTGTGTTTTGATAGGTCAAAGAAATTCAACAAAATGATAGCACCAGCATTGGCCTTTTTATGATGACCCAAATGTAAAAAATCCAAACAAAATGTAAAAAAATGGTAAAATTATAATTCCAGTTTTATTAAATCCTAGACATCTTAAAGATTCAGCACAAAAAAATGGGGATTAAAAAGACTAATTTTCCTATTTTTTATGATTATTTGAAGTCAGCATATAAAACAGAAAAAATAAAAGAAACATGGCAATAGGAAAATAAAAGAAAATAACATGAATAAATAAAAGTGGCATGAGGCTTATGTGGCCGATTACGTGGCGCAGTGAGAGGCGTTGGATGAATGGAAGAAACCTTTACTTGGAAATGCATCCGACGGTGTTAACACCTTCTTCTCCAAATCAAATTTTTCAACTTTGTGAATAGTAACCCGCAGCCCCATGAACATGAGTTTTTTGCTACTTTGAAGCACCATAACTCCATCAATAATTATCCGTTTCGCACAAAATTTTGGTCAAACTTGAAGGAAAAAAATCAAGGAATCCAAATATGGTCTTAGATTTTCTTGAAACTCTCTCTAACTCCCAAAACGTGGCACCTCAAGAAAAACTCAAGAACCAAAAATTGTCATAAAACCCATCTTTTTTGTACTAGAATCCATGTAGACCTTTATGGCAATGGAATGCAATAAAAATAATGCAAGAAAGACTCCTAAATAACGAGTTATGTCGAATTCTTTATACCTCCGAAAAATGGCTTATGGAGCTTCACTCGATCACCAATTCTTTGAGAAAATGATGTAGAATCACTCAACAATACTTGGTGAATATGTTTGAAGCCTTGGCAAGTCTTGAATTGATGAAAAAGTGAAAATTGGAATTTGAGTTTTCACCACTTTTTCATGTTACTACAAGGTTCCTCTTGCTCCAATTCTCTCAAAAAAAATGATGAACCATCTCTATCATTGTTGTGTAATTGATTGGTGAAGAGAAAAAGTATGGAAAGTGAGAGAAAAAAAAAGATTGAAAAAAATTCCAAAATGTGAAAGTGTGGGAAAAATGGAAAAAATGGTGAAGAGAAAAAAATTCAATATGATTTACAAATGGAGAAAAATGGATTCAACATCAACTATCACCAACCTTTACTCTTAATGATCTCAATCCAATATATAGATGATGATTAACAAACTTAGAGGTTTCTAGAATAATCTTGGAGGATTCTAGAAAGTTGTGGAAATTTCATGAACTTCTCATGCCATGATACTTTGAATATCTCTTATCTCATGCTTGCACCTTTCCAAACTTATGTCAAAATCTCCTTACATGAGATATGGGAAGTGTATGTAAGCTCCTTGCCTTGAAAATTCATCTTGTGCCAAGTTTTCTATACTTGCCTTATTATGCAAGTAACAAAAATACAAAGCAAGTCCAATTTTTAAACCCTAAATCAAAAAAGTGGCTGAACCAATGTCTTTAAAATGTTGTTGGGAATCAATTTGGTATATTGGATGACCCACATTGGATTTGTAGATCTCTCAAACCAATTTTCACTTTGAACTTTTTCAAGTTATATGCCATTTTTTAAGTCATTTTCACCAACTTTTGTCAATTCTTGATACAAGCTTTTCCAACATGCCATGACCTATTTTCTAGGCTTAAAATGTCATTTTGAACAACTTTGATGTTGTGAAGTTTTTCATTTGAAGCTTCCTTGTATGAGTTTTAGGCATAGGCTTGAAATGACCTGTAATTCTCAAATGACCAAAATACTCTTTGCTTGCCAAGGGCATAAGTAGAGTTCCACAAATCATATGAAGACATACCATACCATTATAGAAAGCTAAGACAATAAGGAACAGTTCTCATGTTGTCCAGAAATCCATTTGAAGTACCCTTGAAAGTAAAAACTTGCTTGGAATACAGACAATTTTCACAGACAAATTTCAGTGCCCTCGGATGACCTGTAACTTGCAAGAGCCATAACTTGAGTTCTATAAATCATCTTGATGACTTCAACCCCTCAAATTAAAGCTATGAAGGTACTCTACAAGTTTCATGTGGACCAAGAATTCATATGAAGCTTGCATCTTGAGCTACACTGCCTTAAAGTTTGACCTAAATCAGGGGATTTTACACTGAAACCCTAATTTAGTAACTCCAGTTCTCCTTGACTCCTTTTGATTTTTCTTTATCACAACATCATATCCATATCCATATAGAAAATAATGAATCCCCCATTCTTCAAATGATCCTTGATACCCTTCAAAACACTTCTTTGACCTAGAATTGACCCAGTGTTGACCTTAGTTGACTGACTTCAACTGAGGTCCTTGCAATCATTCAAATGACTTGGTTCTCCTCAAAAATGATTCTCTAGACTCTTCATAACATCCATACACACCTCATGCTCTTGGCTCATAGCTCACATTTCCTCTGATGATCCCCCACTAGCCTCACGATAGGAGAGAATTCACTGATCAACCTGGCAGCTCTTCAAAGCTCAAATTCTTCCCTGATGACCTGAGTAGTCTTGAATATGAATGAAACCCTTGGATATACCTCTTGAGATAGGAATAGCACTTGATTCCCTGATTAAGATAGCTTGCTCATGCTATGCAATGCAGATGAATACACTATGCACATGATGACAATGCAAATGACTATGCAATTGAAACATAAACCTAGGTTAGAAAAGGTTGGGCAAATTTTGGGGTGCAACAGCTGCCCCTATTCAAGCGACTTGGACCCGACTGGATGAAGAGCGCGCAGCCTTCAGACAATCGAGGTACGAGACGGTTGAATACGAAAGAACCCGGAAATTTGCCAACCGCAAAAATAAATTGCGAAAACGACTACTGCTTGAGAAAACCCTGGGAACTGGCTTCTGTTGTCACGGCAACAACTAGCCATCCATCTGTCAAATAAACTGATGTTGTCCGCAGACCACTCCATTCCGAAGAAATGAGCATACACCACATAACGAGAAATTGTTGATATCACTTATCAACCTTTGTTAATCTCACTTATCAACCTCTGTTGATCTCACTTATCAACCTCTGTTGATCTCACTTATCAACTGAGCACACGCTAACCAGCGGGAGAATATTGACTTCACTTGTCATGTTGACTTCACTGATCAACTTTTCGTATCCTGAAGAAACGAGAGAACACTTAACCAAACGAGACAAGGTCCGAAGACATGAACAACCGACTCTGCGGGGAAATGAGAAACTTAACCAAGCAACTCTGAGGGGACAAATTCTGACGACTGCCGTCAAACACCTGCTGGGGAAATTGGGAAGCTTAACCAAGCCCTGACGAGATTAACTCTGTTGAAAAATACGAGGAATTTAACCAAACAACTCCTGTAGCGAGCACCCTGCTGGGAACTGTGAGAGGCTTAACCAAGCAACTCACTAACGTAACACCCTGCTGGGGCACATAACTCTGTTGGGGAATTGCTGGTAACCACCCGAAAATCTGTATTACCGTCTCATAATACTGACTCCACAGCATCCTAAGAAAGACTTAGATGGGGAATACAAGTAACTTAACCAAGCGATTTGTCAAAGAATACTCTAACGGGGAACACGAGGAACTTAACCAAGTATCTCGTTGAAGATCACCCCGCTGGAGATTATATCTCTATTGGGGAAACTGTGAGTAACCACCCAACAATCTGCACCCTGCTATTTCTTCAGCACTCCGAGAAAGGACTCGGCTGGGGAGAAAGAGAATTGCTTGACCAAGCAACTCTGCTAGGGGGAACATGACATGACGAACACGATCACTGCATGTCCGGCGCAATCCTCTGTAACAAGGTGAACACGATCACTGCGTATTCTACACCGAAACTCTCTTGACAGGAGAAAGCACGATCACTGCGTATTCTACACCAAAATCCTCTTGACAGGAGAAAACACGATCACTGCGCGTCCTGGCGTTGCAAATAAGACCACGTATAGGACGAATACGTTTACTGCGTACTCTACCACAAATCCTCACAACCTGACGATGACCACGATCACTGCGTGCCCTGCGCCGCAACTCTCTCGACAGGAGAAAACACGATCACTGCGCGTCCTGGCGTTGCAAACAAAACCGCATAATGGGACAAACACGATCACTGCGTGTTGCATTACCACCAAAATCACATCGACCACAAATCCAACCGGATAAGGTAAACACGATAGATCCACATAGAAAAGGCGAACACGTTCACTGCGTACTTCAACCACCCATATGATGAACATGACCACTGCGTGCGCTGTAATGGAACAAACACGATCACTCTGCGTGTATTGGCCATAGATACCGACAAGATGAACACGATCACTGCGTGTACTAACCAATGTAATAGGACGAATACGATTACTGCGTATACCGGCCAACAAAACCAACTGATACGATAGTCACGATCACTGCGCGCCCCGCATCACAAGTTCCCATGGTATTATCAGCACGATCACTGCATGCTATACGAATACGATCACTGCGTATCTTGAACATGATCACTACGTGTTTGAACACGATCTCTGCGCGTTCTGAGCCACGATCCTCTTGACTGGGGAAAACACGATCACCGCGTGTTGTGTGTCTCAACTAACCCACATAACTGGACGAATACGATCACTGCATATTCCAATCATACCTAGGGTGAACGCGATCACTGCGCGCTTCATGTCACGGCCCCTCTTGACTGGAGGAAAAACACGATCACTGCGCGCTTTGTGACACCACTTCAAACATGGGACAAATACGATCTCTGGCGTACTTCGGCCACAACCAACCAGACGAAACACGATCACTGCGTGCCTCACCCCATAACCAAATTGTATAACGGACGAATACGATCACTGCGTACACGGACCAACAAATCTGGATGAACACGATCACTGCGCGTCAATCTATAACCACTGTATAACGGACGAATACGATCACTGCATACTGACCAACAACCATCACATGACATGGCAAACACGATCACTGCGTGTCTTGCCCAATAATAAAGTGAACACGATCACTGCGCGTCCTGCTCGATGAAACCCCTGGATGATACCAACACGATCACTGCGTGCCTTACAAAACAATCTGCTTAGATCGGGACGAATACGATCACTGCGCCATTCGACCATAGATACACATACCAATATCAACACGATCACTGCGTGTCCTACGACATGAATCCCACACCTGGCACAAATACGATCACTGCATACTTGGGCCACAAATCCACATCTCAAAATCAACCACGATCACTGTGTGTCTTACAATATGAACCCCGTGGATGGTACAAATACGATCACTGCGTACTCTGACCACAAATCAACACACCAAGATCAACACGGTCACTGCGTGCCTTACAGCATGAACCCCCAAAATGATACAAAATAGCATCCTCCTGAATCCCGATTTCTCTTATCGGCAGGGAACCGCATATCTGAAACTGAAGAGATAACCACCTGGCTTATGTTTCAACAATACATGTTTGATAATGACATAATGCTTCCATACTGCGTGGAAATGCTACTGGCTCGTGTAGAATGCAAAGTATGATGATGCATGCTTATGCAAAGAGTTGCTTTAGCAAAATAAATGCTGAAGACAAGCTGGATCCGCCGTGGATGGCCGGAATACCACCGATATGCCTCCAACAAAAAAAATGTTGGAAAGATGAACTAACTCCGCTGGGGGTAACCATCCTGCTAGGAAAGTAGCTCACGAACTCAAAACTCCAAAATCTGCTGAGAAAAGATCCTCCTGACGAGGAAGAGCGACTTGCTGGGAAAAGAAAGGACAATCCTGCTTGGGGAAACTCCTTTCAGCAGCTCCAACCATCTGATCACACTCTGTGGGGAACCTCTCCTGCTATCACTGAGCTGGGGAAATCATCCCGCTATCACTGAGATGGGGATTGAACTACACATTCTGATTTGCACTGCACAAAAACTTTTCTGGGAAGTTACACACATTTGTCTTGACCTTCACTGGGGAAGACTCTGCTCCGCTTGATGAGCTAATTCTGAATTGCTGAAGATACATTAATCTTTTCCTTTGACACAATCTCCGCTCTTCTGGGGAGACAACATTCAATTTTGTCTGGACTGACTCCTTTTGGGGAAGGATACAATGTTCATCCTCTGGAGAGGGTACCATCCTGCCATGGACTCTGGCGGGGAACTTTGCGAGCTCTTGAATAACTTGCCCCAGTGCACCCAACTTGCCCCTATCTAACTCTGGGAATACTTGCGCTGAACCGCTTGCTATGAGACGACCTCGAGATTACTTGCCCCGGCATCTATACGACAAAAGATTCAATCTCCATTAGCCCCGATCACCCAGTTGTTTTCAACGTTCTCCGCGGTGACTTGCCCCTGAATGAGCGTTCTAGCGACTTATCCTGGTCTGATTATCCACCCGAAGTGTCTGCTTTCAAATCTCCACATTCTGTATGACTGCCCCTGATTGGATCTCGAGAAGACTCACTTCTGATTAGTTACCTCTCAAGCATACTGCCCCTTGATCAACTGAAGCTTCGGGACTTGTCCTCAGACTAACTGATTCTGAACTCAATGGAAGTCCATGCCCCTGATTGCAATGACTTTGCCCCCGATTAGCTGATCCAGAACAGTACCTCCAACTACTGAATCTCGACCTGATTGCCCCAGAGTAGCTGACTTTGCATGGCTGACCTGACTGGGAATCACGATAATAGCTTGCCCCTGCTCTCGGAACATTCGGGCGCTCTGTATTCTATCCTGACCATACTTTCCATTGCAGAAAACTTTCCTGCTGTCAAGCGCTTACTCGCAAGTAAAACAAGTTGTTCTGCGTAAAAGACATATTAATGCAACACATATGATAGTTTTGACATCCAATCTGTTCACTGGGAAAAGGGAAAAACAGTTTATAGCATATAATGCACAAAACATTTATCAACATCAGTACCAACACGGTAAGAGGAACCCTTTTAGGAGTCAGAATCGACGCGACCTTTACCGAAGTATGCTTTCGAAACAACCTGCTTCAATTAGGACTTTTGAAGGTTATAACGTGGTCAGGTTCACGGTTTTGAAGGAAAGGATAAAGGCTCAAAGTTTATTTTAACCCACCCATTCTCCTTGATGTTCTCCGATCCTATGTTCAGCTAATTCGACCTTAGCGCTCACCTCTCAGAGGCTGAAAGATAGGAGTGATAGTTCGAGAACCCATGAACTTTTGGAGTGACAGCCACTCACTTTTCGTCTTTGACACTTAGGGTCACACGACTCGCATTTGATTTGAGGATTTTTCTTTTTGTCCTCCTTTCATCTTTTTTCTTATCCCTAACTTTTGCCTGGACTGACTCCTTTTGAGTTTCTTTTGATTTTTTTAGTCCAGCGGGATGCCCTCATTTTTGCCTAAGTCATTTGTCTTGAAGTTGTGACTTAGCGGGCTTTTGATTCTTTCTTCTTTCTTTTTTTCGAACAAGTCGTGTGACACTGGTTGCCTGACTCATTGGAGAATGATGTGACTGTTTCACTCTTGATTTAACCATTGTGGTTTTTTAGGCACGACCTCTAGAGGTGGGATTGATCCTCGAACGGACACTCCTTTTGGAATTTGGACGCTCGGTCAAATTAGTTAACACCTACCTTGCCCCAGGTTAAGATTGAGGGTTTTTCATTCACAGAAAGAAACTCCTACTACAAGGCTCAAAGGGGTTGACAAGGGATTATCTTCCTTATAACTCCGGTGTTTAGGGATTTGAAACAATGCTTGTACATCATCAACAGGTTTTATTTCAAAAGCATACAATCAGAAGCTTGCATGTCGTTCATTTTCGTCATCCTCCCCGAATTCCTCTTAACCAGGCGTTGGACATTTGTAAAAACAATTAGTGAACACGACTGGATTTAATCAAAACATGCATATTTATTTCATTATCATCAATTGAAATGAAAACAACAAGTTTTACGAACGAGATTGCGATTTAAACATGAAAGAAACTACAAACGTAAAGAAATGACAAGATAAAACAAAGAAAAATGCAGCTTCCGAGAACCGGGCTTTCACATCTGTCTTGCTGCTGAACCAGCTATCTTCACAATCAGTTATTAGAGGCAGCCTGCCACTGTTCTGATCTGCTTTTAACGGCCCACTCGAACTATAGAACTCCTCTTTGTCCACCATATTCCAACCTATTCATGGTTTGGCATTGGTTGTTGAGTAATATTGGGACCTTCCTTCCCAAAATTGATGGCTGTGCTATCAAGCAGATCTTGCACCTTGTGCTTGAAAGCTAAACAGTTCTCGATATTGTGCCCGGGTGCACCAGAGTGAAAATCACAGTGCTCGTTGATGTCGTACCCTACTGGTGGCGTGCCCGTCGGCGGCGCCAAGGTTCTCTTTTCAACTAGCTGTAACTTCAATAGATTCTGAAGGAGCTCTGCGTAAGATACTGGCGGTACCTCAAATACCCTCCTTGGTCTTGGAGCCTGAAACCTCCGCTGATTCTGATTAGGCTGCTGTTGTTGTCTCTGTTGCTGAGGTGGTCCCGGAATAGTCACACTTGCAACCTGAGGTTGTGGACGCCGATTCTGATTCCTATTTCTCCGCTGAACGGTATACACCACATTAGCATCACCTTGCCTTTTACCACCGAAGGCTTTCTTGTTGCTTCCAGCTGAAGCAGATTCTCCCGGTTGAATCTTACCAATTTTTATCCCGTTCTCTATACGCTCCCCCATCAGGATCAGCTCAGAGAAGGTACTCATTGAGAAGTTGAGCAGCCGGTCATAGTACATCCCTGAGAATGTCCCTACGAACAAGTCCATCATTTCCCTCTCGACCATAGGTGGTTGTACTCTCGCAGCCAGGTCACGCCATCTCTGGGCGTACTCTTTGAAGCTTTCCTTGGGCTTCTGGGACATGCTTTGCAACTGAACTCTGTTAGGAGCGAGATCGCTGTTGTATTGGTAGTGCTTCACGAAAGCTTCCGCCAATTCCTTCCAAGTTCTGATCTGTGTTGGCTCCAGGCTCATGTACCACTCCAATGACGACCCTGACAAGCTGTCTTGGAAAAAGTGCATAAGCATCTTTTCGTCGTCTGAATACGCAAACATCCTTCTGTAAAATGAACGGACATGCACCCTCGGGCACGTGTCGCCTCTATACTTATCGGAAGATGGCGCCTTGAATTTCAGAGGTACCCTCAGCCCTAGTACCAACCCCATGTTGGACATATCCAGTCCCACAGCGTTCTGATTAGCCAGACCATTTACCTTTTCTTCCAACAATCTCATGCGGAGGCTGTCCCCTGTAGGCCTCCCGTAGCCTTCATTATGACCTGAGAAAACGTCTTCCTGATGGTCCTCCCAACGAGGTATCTCTTCATATGCAGCATGTCCAGCGTTACGGCCCAGACCTGCTTGGAAGTACCCGGGGTTACCCCTCAGGTTGCCCATATCCTGGTCGTTGTTCATACCCATTCCATATCCTGCGTTACCATAACCATGGTCTCCGTATCCAGTTTTAACGCCAGCCACATTGCCATATCCCACATTCATACCCTGAAAGCCCTGATTACCATTGCCGCCATTTAGCCCGACGTTCTCCGCACCCATGTTGAAACCCTGGTTGACGTTCCCTACGAACACTCCTGCAGTGTCTCCATTAGTGTTACCAGTATTTCCGTTACCACCAGCAGGACCAGCTTCTCCGTTGTTCAGCCCAGCGACTTGAATGTGATCAGCACTTTGATGATTTTCAACCCTGGGAGAGTTAGCCACATTTTCACCACGCGGGGTGCCGTTGATCTCAGCACGAGCAACCAACGGCTGCACCAGACTCTGCAACTGTTCCTGTCCCTTGGGGATAGTCTCCATGGTTTGCATGAACAGGGCCATCCTGTCACGCATCTCTTGCATTTCACTCTGCATGGTGTCCATGATCTTCTTCTGGTTGGTTCTTGTAGAATAACGGTGGACCCGCTGTTCTGCAATCCTGAAAATACCTCCGAAAAATGCGGGAGATAAGATACCTGGATCACAAACCTGTAATGAAAATATGAGTATGTATGCAAAATGCAATGTGTGCCTGTGCATTGGAGCATATTACTCCCCCCGTTCTAGTGCTAATACGTTTGATACAGGGCAGCGCCGTGACAGTGCGGTGACAAGCAGTTGCAAGAAGTTGAAATTCAATCACAGAAGGGAAAACAACTCATGTATTGAACATGCCTTCAAAGGCTAAAGTATAACACCAATGTATCACAAGACGAACAAAAGTATGACCTCAACCCACAAGTCGGGTGATGGTCAGCATACAATAAAGCATGAACAAATCAGGTATGCCCATAATCCATATAATCCCCTAACAGCTTCTTTGTCTTGGGATGATCAGGCTGGACAAGCAATCCCTCTATGAGTAGACTCCTCTGCTTAAGAACTCGCCGCAAGCCGTCGATGGACTCTTCCCATGCGCCTTCACCAAAGCACTCCTCTAGCTTTCTCTTCTAGGACCGAGCTTCCTTTCTACGGGCCTCAACTTGCTTCAGTGCATCTTGAAGGGCATATCTAGTCATGACTTCTTCTTCGTGCTGCCTCCTAGTGGCCTTCAATTGGTTCTGAAGATCGGCGATCTGTTGCTTCAACTTATCCTCCCGTTCCTTGTTGTTAGTAAGGGTGGCATTCCATGTCTTATTGAATGAAGCGATCTCTCGATGAGCGATGTCCAACGACTTCTTCTTAGCTTCCATCATGTCATGAGAGCTCTTAAAGTCTTGTCCCAGGCGTTCCCGCTTCTCCTTTTCTTTGACCAACTTAGTCTTCAACAAAGTTACCATCTCAGTTTGTTGCTGAAGGGAGTACGCAGCTTCGTTCTTCTCACTTTGAACCCGGGCCAATTCTCTTTCTAGATCTTCATTAACCACCAACAGAGCTTCCTTTTCCTTCACCACTTGCTCATAGACCTCCTTGGAAACAGTAGTCGGCTCTTCTACCGGAATAGGAACTAGGACTGGTGCAGCTGGAAATGGCATCAATATCTGTCTGGCTCTCTCCTGAATCCAAACTTTGTAGGGTGCATACGCCTGACAATCACTCTTCCCCAACAGCGGTTTCCCTTTTCGGTTAATACGCGTCCAGGCATGCCGAAGCTTGGCTAGTAGCTCTCCGCTCAAATCACCTGTGAAGTACAAAGATTCCTGTACTTCATCCTCCTGAGGTGGGCTCTTCAGCGCATATCCAAACTGACGGACGAACAAAGATGGGTTGTAGTTGATGCACCCTTTTCTCCCTATTAACGGAACATTAGGATACCCAGCACAACTGACAATAAGCTCGGACCCCAGCAGGTCTTGATCAAACCATTCGATATCTGTAGAAGATAGCCTCATCATCCGATCTGGCCAGTCAGATGTGGTCGCACTATCCACAAAAGGTCCCTTCGAAGGAAGATGGCTCTTGAACCACATATACAGCAGAGGCACGCAACAAGAGACATTCTTGCCTCTCCTGTTCTCATTCCTGTAGTGCATCGAATGATAAAAGTCCCCGATCAGTGTAGGTACTGGGTTACCAGCAGCAAACAGATGAAATGCATCCATGTCCACGAAGTTTGGGAAATTGGGAAACAGCACGATCCCGTAAATGCATAGAGCCAAAATAGCGTTAAAGACCACCCAACACCCATTCTTGGCGTACTCTTGAGCCTTACCAACCAGAAACTGGAGAGAAAAACCCGAATTCCTCGCCAAGAAGTCATCAACAACTCAGAAGCATCCATATGCAAGGCTTTGGCTAGATCCTCCAACTTAGGTTCAGCGGCAGAGTGAATAAAGGGAACTGCGTTCTGCACCGGCAGCTCAGTAAACTCTACATACTCCTCCATGGTGGGTCCCAAGATAAAGTCAGCGAAAGTGAAACATCTCAAAGCGGGGTCATAGAATTGCATCAGCGTGTACAGCCCATTCAACTCATCCTCAGTGGATCTGCGAACCAAACTCAACAGCCGTCTGTAACTCTTCCTGAAGCTTCTACGGACATCCTCACCTGCCAGAGAAATCAGACCCAGGAGTGGAGTAATATCAGGAATAGGTAGCTTGTAGGCAACTGTCATCCTCAAACCCGCCATAATCAATACTCAGAAGTCCAGACACTAGAACTCGGGGATATGCAAATGCACCTGCAGCACAGACACACGTTAATGGGATGCAATAATAATGATCATGCAAACAATGCAATGCAAGGAACATGCAACAGGGACCAAGTGTTGTAGCCGAGAAGCCTGAATCATATCGAAGGTCTCAATCATGGTCTCGGATAAACCCAATATAAAGCTCCAGACTGGTCTCTGGTAGACCCATAATATAACTCCAACTGGTCTCTGACAGACCTCAAACCATAACCTTGATTGGTCTCTGATAGACCTCAAATCAAAACTCAGACTGGTCTCGGATAGACCTCAAATCAAAACTCATACTGGTCTCTGATAGACCTCACAAATATCCATAAATACCCAGGATCTCTGATCGAGAAATAACCGGTTATCTGAAGGTCTAGTTACCTACATAACCCCAAACCCTCTCACAGGTGGATGTCCTAGTAACTGACAAAGTATGACATCCTATGCGGTCGTCGGCGTCACAGACTTTCAGGAGTGACGATACGATTCCCAGAAGGAGTGGCATCATCACATCCTGAAGAGGCCTCACTTAGCCAACTTCCAAATGATCGGTCCCCAGAGTCGACAATCCAACTAACCAACAACCCGAGCCACCCAAAGGGCAGGACAGGAGGCCAACCAGAAGAACCTCGTCTGAGCGTAGATTTCGCGGGACACTAGGACATGCAAAGCACGTGCGCGCCCACTAATCTCTACTCTAAGTCTAGGTGCACTCAAGCCCAGGTCCGGCTTATCTCTCCATCATGGAACACTCGTCACAACCCCACAATACAACAATAATAATGATAATATAATGCTGAAAGGTAAATACAGAAACGTAAATCCATACAAATTCCTCGACGGGCAAACAAGCGCTAGGATTGACTCTCTTAAGGGACGTTGGATCCCAAATGCACAAGAACTATCGCAGTCCTTAGCAGCCAGGGGACGTTACGTCCCCAGCAGAGTCGCCAGCTGTCGCTACTGCGAAAATCGGCGCCGGCTGAACAGAAGAGTCGCCACCGTGCGTTATTTATCCCAACGGAGGGAAAGGAAACGCTCGAAGTAAACCTCGCGAAAAGGGAAAGGTATGGTCATCGCAACCAAAACCTGGGTTCGGGAGTCGGTTACGCAAGGGGAAGGTGTTAGGCACCCCTCACGTCCATCGTACTCGATGGGATCCACGCTTGCTTGGTTTGTACGGATTACACTTCTATCTAAACTAAAGGATGAGGTCTGAAAAGAAAAGAAAATTTGACTCGGCAAAGCATCGCACTTTATGCCTACGTATTCTCGTCTGGAACGAGAAATCAGAATCAACGTAGTTCGCCTAACTACGGGGGAAGGTGGGTGAAGGTTGCTCGCTAGGATATCGCATCCTATGCCTACGTACTTCCACACGGCATGGAAGATCATGGCAAACGTAGTTCGGGCTACGCCCGACACAAGCTGTTCAAGTGTTTTGTATGAAAAATCTCACCTTAAACAAGGGTTTTCTTATTGCAAAAAGGTTGATGTCTATTCAAATCTTTTGACGGAAGAAATGAATTAATCTCTGTTATAACCTTTATTAATGTTTTTCTGTTGTTTTGAAGGAAGAAGAGATGACACTCTACAAATCCTAGGGTTAAAAGGGAATAAAATCTACCCAAATGTTATCATGCATGGGTTAACTCCTAATGTCTATCACATCCTCCCTTGAACAAGGAAGAATGGAAGTCCTACGGGAAAGGAAAACGAAAGGAAGAAACGGAAATACAAGTAATAACCGCATACAAGTGAACATGAATATAGCAATGGTAAATGCAATGCAAAGGAGGGAGGAAGGTTCATCTCAACCTAAAGCCCATTCATGGATGGAATAAGAAAATATCAAGTGATCATATGCAAATAATCGAGTGAAAACTCCGAATAAAACACGTAATCCACTATTTGGAATCGCAACGTGCTATCATGCAAACAAGTCGATAATCGGGCAAGCTACACATACAAATAACAGCCACCTAAGGGTCTTCCAATACCTCTAACCTATCTACAATAAGAAATATAAGCCACGGCGTTCATCACGCAAACACAAAGCGGCCGTTGGAGCCTTAACAAAAATAAAGTCTGTTCGGAAGTCCAAATTACAAGTTCGAATACAAAACATAAGAAAAATAGCAAAAGGTGCTAAAAAATTCAAATAAAAATCTCCAATGCCCTACATCAAGCCACAAACCAGGGGTGAGAGATACCACAAAAATATCCAAAGATAAATGGTCAAACAAGATGAAAACATTGCAAGATATCTCATGTATACCAAAGGAAAGATTAAAGTGGAGCATGTTAAAGAAAGCATCCAAAACCAATTAAAATGGTACAATAAAATTCCCACAAAAATATATCACAATACCTCAACGTGTGTATGAGATCCCTGCAAAAGGATTGACATTTAAATTGTGTTTTTATAGGTCAAAGAAATTCAACAAAATTATAGCACCAGCATTGGCCTTTTTATGATGACCCAAATGTAAAAAATCCAAAGAAACTGTAAAAAATGGTAAAATTATAATTCCAGTTTTATTAAATCCTAGACATCTTAAAGATTCAGCACAAAAAAATGGGGATCAAAAAGACTAATTTGCCTATTTTTTATGATTATTTGAAGTTAGCATATAAAACAGAAAAAATAAAAGAAACATGGCAATAGGAAAATAAAAGAAAATAACATGAATAAATAAAAGTGGCATGAGGCTTATGTGGCCGATTACGTGGCGCAGTGAGAGGCGTTGGATGAATGGAAGAAACCTTGACTTGTAAATGCATCCGACGGTGTTAACACCTTCTTCTCCAAATCAAATTTTTCAACTTTGTGAATAGTAACCCGCAGCCCCATGAACATGAGTTTTTTGCTACTTTGAAGCACCATAACTCCATCAATAATTATCCGTTTCGCACAAAATTTTGGTCAAACTTGAAGGAAAAAAATCAAGGAATCCAAATATGGTCTTAGATTTTCTTGAAACTCTCTCTAACTCCCAAAACGTGGCACCTCAAGAAAAACTCAAGAACCAAAAATTGTCATAAAACCCATCTTTTTTGTACTAGAATCCATGTAGACCTTTATGGCAATGGAATGCAATAAAAATAATGCAAGAAAGACTCCTAAATAACGAGTTATGTCGAATTCTTTATACCTCCGAAAAATGGCTTATGGAGCTTCACTCGATCACCAATTCTTTGAGAAAATGATGTAGAATCACTCAACAATACTTGGTGAATATGTTTGAAGCCTTGGCAAGTCTTGAATTGATGAAAAAGTGAAAATTGGAATTTGAGTTTTCACCACTTTTTCATGTTACTACAAGGTTCCTCTTGCTCCAATTCTCTCAAAAAAAATGATAAACCATCTCTATCATTGTTGTGTAATTGATTGGTGAAGAGAAAAAGTATGGAAAGTGAGAGAAAAAAAAGATTGAAAAAAATTCCAAAATGTGAAAGTGTGGGAAAAATGGAAAAAATGGTGAAGAGAAAAAAATTCAATATGATTTACAAATGGAGAAAAATGGATTCAACATCAACTATCACCAACCTTTACTCTTAATGATCTCAATCCAATATATAGATGATGATTAACAAACTTAGAGGTTTCTAGAATAATCTTGGAGGATTCTAGAAAGTTGTGGAAATTTCATGAACTTCTCATGCCATGATACTTTGAATATCTCTTATCTCATGCTTGCACCTTTCCAAACTTATGTCAAAATCTCCTTACATGAGATATGGGAAGTGTATGTAAGCTCCTTGCCTTGAAAATTCATCTTGTGCCAAGTTTTCTATACTCTGCCTTATTATGCAAGTAACAAAAATACAAAGCAAGTCCAATTTTTAAACCCTAACTCAAAAAAGTGGCTGAACCAATGACTTTAAAATGTTGTTGGAATCAATTTGGTATATTGGATGACCCACATTGGATTTGTAGATCTCTGAAACCAATTTTCACTTTGAACCTTTTCAAGTTATATGCCATTTTTTAAGTCATTTTCACCAACTTTTGTCAATTCTTGCTACAAATTTTTCCAACATGCCATGACCTCTTTTCTAGGCTTAAAATGTCATTTTGAACAACTTTTATGTTGTGAAGTTTTTCATTTGAAGCTTCCTTGTATGAGTTTTAGACATAGGCTTGAAATGACCTGTAATTCTCAAATGACCAAAATACCCTTTGCTTGCCAAGGGCATAAGTAGAGTTCCACAAATCATATGAAGCATACGATACCATTCTAGAAATCTAAGACAATAAGGAACAGTTCTCATGTTGTCCAGAAATCCATTTGAAGTACCCTTGAAAGTAAAAAGTTGCTTGGAATACAGACAATTTTCACAGACAAATTTCAGTGCCCTCGGATGACCTGTAACTTGCAAGAGCCATAACTTGAGTTCTATAAATCATCTTGATGACTTCAACCCCTCAAATTAAAGCTATGAAGATACTCTACAAGTTTCATGTGGACCAAGAATTCATATGAAGCTTGCATCTTGAGCTACACTACCTTGAAGTTTGACCTAAATCAGGGGATTTTACACTGAAACCCTAATTTAGTAACTCTAGTTCTCCTTGACTCCTTTTGATTTTTCTTTATCACAACATCATATCCATATCCATATAGCAAATAATGAATCCCCCATTCTTCAAATGATCCTTGATACCCTTCAAAACACTTCTTTGACCTAGAATTGACCCAGTGTTGACCTTAGTTGACTGACTTCAACTGAGGTCCTTGCAATTATTCAAATGACTTGGTTCTCCTCAAAAATGATTCTCTAGACTCTTCATAACATCCATACACACCTCATGCTCTTGGCTCATAGCTCACATTTCCTCTGATGATCCCCCACTAGCCTCACGATAAGAGAGAATTCACTGATCAACCTGGCAGCTCTTCAAAGCTCAAATTCTTCCCTGATGACCTGAGTAGTCTTGAATATGAATGAAACCCTTGGATATACCTCTTGAGATAGGAATAGCACTTGATTCCCTGATTAAGATAGCTTGCTCATGCTATGCAATGCAGATGAATACATTATGCACATGATGACAATGCAAATGACTATGCAATTGAAACATAAACCTAGGTTAGAAAAGGTTGGGCAAATTTTGGGGTGCAACACCAACCTCCTGGCTTTGAAAATGATAAATTTCCAGAACATGTTTTCAAACTTAAAAAATCACTCTATGGCTTAAACAAGCTCCCAGAGCTTGGTATGAGAGGCTGAGTAATTTTCTTTTGGAAAAGATTTTTATCAGAGGAAAAGTGGACACAACTCTCTTCTGTAAATCATTTAAGAAATATTTGTTAATTTGTCAAATTTACGTAGATGATATTATATTTGGATCTACCAATGTTACGCTGGGAAAGGTGTTTGCTCTTTCTATGCAGGATGAATTTGAGATGAGCATGATGGGAGAACTCAGATTTCTTTCTGGGAATCCAAGTCAACCAAACTCCAGAAGGCACCTACATACATCAGACTAAGTATGTGAAGGAGCTTCTGAAGAAGTTTAATATGACTGAAAGCAAGTTGGCCAAAACTCAAATGCATCCTACAAGCACTCTTGGTAAGAAAGAGGTTAGTAAGAAAGTTAATCAGAAACTTTACAGAGGTATGATTGGTTCTCTTCTATATCTGACTGCTTCTAGACCTGATATTCTATTCAGTGTTTGTCTGTGTGCAAGAATCCAATCAGATCCTAGAGAATCTCACTTTACAGTTGTTAAGAGGATTCTAAGGTATCTGAAAGGTACTACTAATGTGGGTTTGTGTTACAGAAAATCTGATGATTATAAATTAGTTGGATTCTGTGATGCTGATTACGCTGGAGACAGAGTTGAAAGAAAAATTACTTCTGGAAGCTGCCAGTTTCTTGGAAGTCATTTGATCTCTTGGTTCAGCAAGAAGCAACCCACTATTGCGCTATCAACAGCAGAAGCAAAATACATTGCTGCTGCTGGTTGTAGCACTCAGATGCTCTGGACGAAGAGTCAGCTAGAAGACTATCAGATCCATGAGAGTAATATTTCAATCTTCTGTGATAATACTTCTGCTATATGTTTGTCTAAAAACCCTATTTTACACTCTAAGGCAAAACATATAGAGATAAAACATCACTTCATCAGAGAATATGTTCAGAAGGGAGTTATCAGTTTAAACTTTGTTGATACAGATCATCAGTGGGTTGATATATTTACAAAACCCCTTGCTGAAGATAGATTCAAATTTATTCTGAAAAATATAAGTATGGATTTCTATCCAGAATAAAATGTTTATCAGAAGAAAATTTTCTCAGATGAAAATGTTTTTAACTCTGAAGTATTACTTCTATTTGTTATTCTTTGTGTGCAAATCTGAACTAACAAACCTCAGAGGATCTGAACGTTAGCTAACGTTTCATTTCTCAAAGAAGTTTCAGAAGCACATGCAAGAAAACACGTGTCGCTCTAGATCTGAAAAGGTGGAGTGCACAATACTGAATTAACATTTAAGGTACTGTTTTTGAATATTGAGTTTCTCGTTTTCCCCCTAATTGTCAGAATCATTAATTGCTTGATATGATTATATTCTTTTCATTAAATGCTAAGTGCAAGCGTGTTGAACGTGTGACTCTTGTGTGCCATAATTTCTTCTATAAATGCCACAACTTTACACATTTCACACTTTTCACTCTCACGAACACCTTGTATGCATTTCTTCTTGTTTCATTGTTTCCATCTCTCTCCCAAACCCAAAACTGCTACTTCTGATATTTTTGAAAATTCTGCTCCAGAAGTCTCTCTAGAACCCAATCCATTGGCTTTGATGATTGTAGACCAACCCTCTAAATCTGTGCATCCAGAATCTGCATCTGCTATGGTCATTGACTCTGCTTCTGCTCCTGCATCTGACTCTGCCCCTGCTACTTCTTCTGAAGTTAAGAAAGAGCATCCAGATTTAGAAGACAAGATTGATGTGCTGGAAGCTGGTCAATCTGAAATTAAGTCTTGGATGGCAAAACAAAATGAGAAGACAAACAACATATAGAAATGGATGGCTAAGCAAGTCTACTTCTGAGATGACCCACATCCTTAAACTTCTTGCATCTCGTTTATCATAGTTCGTATGTTTGTGCACTTTAAGTGTTATCTATTTATCTGAATCATGTTTTGTTCTGATGTACTCTGATTATCTGAATGAATATGTCTATTTGATTATTTGTTTTTCATCTGTTGATGTTATCAGTTTTATTCTATTTTCTTCTATTAAATCTTTTCTGTCTTAAAAAGTTTTCTTTTTGATTATGGCAAAAAGGGGGAGAAAAAGAAATTTTGTTTGTTCAAATATAAATAGTTACTAAAATAAAATTCAGACATAACAAATTATATCTAACATTGAATTTTAGTCATTCAGAACTATCGTATCATCTGAGAAAATTTATTGAAGTTACCCTGAGAAACCCCAAATCAGATTTTTATTCAAACCAGGTTTAACCAGGCTCTGATAAGTCAAACCAGGTTCTGAATACCAGGCTCTGATTCTAGAAGCTAACCCGACTCTGATTATGGAATATAAACCAGGCTCTGATTCTTAGAAAGAAAATCAGTAAGAGTAAACCAGGCTCTGTTTCTGGAAAGTAAATCAAGCTATTACCAAGCTCTAATTCTAGAAGGAAAATCAAGCTCTGATTCCGGAAAGTATATTCTAACCAGAAGTTTCTCAACCAAACTCTTAATCTGAATAGTATACTCATGCAAAAAGGGAAGTATTTTCTTCTATTAGAGTATTCATTTCAGGGGGAGATTCTTTATCTCAGGGGGAGTTATATATTTTATCCTTTTCATTGAACAAAATTTCCTATGTTTTGTAATCATCAAAAAGGGGGAGATTGTTAAAACACAGATTGGTGTTAAATATTATCTCTATGTTTTGATGATAACTCTAATGAAATTTTGTATTAAGAAAATATATACTCTAATTTTGTTCAAGTATTTTTGTTTCAGATATTAAATTAAATATCATTATGGAAGCAAAATGCATCTGAACAGAAAGTTACGCAAAGCTCTGAAGGATCAGAAGCAAGCCATCAGAAGACTCTGAAGCAGAAGTTGCAGAAGACAATGAAGCAGAAGCTGCAGAAGACTCTGAAGCAGAAGCTGCAGAGGCATCTGAAGCGTAGCTGAAAATTTTGTATGAAGAGTTAAAGCATTGGTTCAGAAGACTCTGAATGTACTTTACGCTGCAAGTACAGAGGCTCTGATAAACTGTTATGCTCTGATCAGATCACTCATTCTAAAGCACTATTGTTGCAACTCTGATTTCATTGAATCTGATCTGAAGAACAAGAAGCACATCAGAGGATCTGATGTTGTTAGCATTTGAAAAAATGTCAGCACGTGAATAGACTTGGTACTATTCTCAACGTCCTCTCCAACGGAACTATTCCTTATTTGTGATAGACACAAGGATTCAGGCAAAAGGCCTTTCTCTGAACATTCTACTTGTGAGAAAGGAAAAGTCATATGAAGACAAAAGGCTACAGCTACCCTACTTGCACAGTCTTCAAGCATTGGACTTTCAGCAATATAAAAGGATGTCTTCAACATCTCTTCAAGGTTAACGAGCTGATAACAAATCTTGAGAAAATTATTCAACAACTCTCATACACTCATTCTTATTCAAAGCTGAATAGTTTTATTTGTTCTTAATCTTAAGTGTAAAAATCACAGTTTGTGATATAGTTTTTTAGAAGCATCGTAAACACTTGTTTAGTTTACATTTATTTGTAAAGGTTCCTTAAGAAGACCAAGTTGTGGTCAGTAGTTCTTGAGAAGACTAAGACAGTTGTTCTTAGTGTTTGACAATGTAATCTGTTTGAATATAGTGGATTAAGTCCTTGAGGAGAAAGGCAAATCACTCTTGATAGGGTGGACTGGATTAGTTGAGTTCAACGAACCAGGATAAAAATCTTTGTGTTTTTACTGTCATATTTATTTCAAAACCCTTATTCAACCCCCCTTCTAAGTGTTTTCTCACCTTCTGAGTCTTCTTATGAGAAGATCATCCACACAGATATTTGGAAGTTCTTCTAAATGAACCCATCCAAACAAAAAGATCGGGAGTCTTCTTACAAGAAGATCACCCACACAAATCTTTGGAGGTTCTTCTAAATGAAACCATCCAAACAAAAAGATCGGGAGTCTTCTTACAAGAAGATTATCCACACAAATATTTTGAGGTTCTTCTAAATAAAACCATCCAAACAAGAAGATCAAGAGTCTTCTTACGATAATATCGTCCACACAAATCTTTGGAGGTTCTTCTAAATGAAACCATCCAAACAAAAAGATCAGGAGTCTTCTTACAAGAAGATTATCCACACAAAAATATTGTAGTTTTCTTACGAGAAAATCATCCAATATTCTCGAGAATTCCTTTCAATGAAAGAGTCAAACTGACAAATTTCTAGGAAACATCAGGACAAACAAACCACGATTTCTAAATGTCCCAGACAAAGTTGGACTTTATGCAAATGACAACCGAACAATGGTTCAAGGGCGCCAAATAATAAATGAACTTGAGAGAATGAACTTCCAGACGAGAACTGGACTTGAAGGATAAAATACCAGACGAGAATTGATGTTTTGTCTCTTCGTTTTTGTTTGTTAGACGAGAACTGGATTTCAAATAGTTTACCAAACGAGAATTGGTTTATTCTTATTTATTGTCAAATAGGAACTGATTTTAAAATGGGCTACCAAACAGGAACTAACTTTGGAAAGAAAACTAACTACCAGACAGGAACTGGTGTTTGAAAGCTGATTGTTAGACGGGAACTGACTTTTAAATGATTTACTAGACGATAATTGGTTTTTAATGTTTGATATTTCTTGATATGGGCATATGCTCGATGAATTATATGATATGCATGGCTTGACGCTATAGTGAAGCGACGTGATTAATGCATGATAATGATTTATGGAATGACTTGAAGAGTTCCAAAGATGCCCCTATGATGGGTAATGGATGGAAGATTATTTTTGCAACAAAGATTCTTTGTCAAAAGGCAAAGGATTATTTGATGGGGTTATAGAACGATTCCCTGGTACTCGTCTTAAACTCAATGGTTGATGACGTACAACAAAGCTTCCTTGAGAAGCTTAAAAGCATGGAGAGAACTTGCCCCTCTATAGATCATCTTGCCCCAGTTTGGGTCTTTGAAAAGGTTTTCTTTGAAACGAGTTTGTAAGCAATTTCCGTGAGACAACCTCGAGATGGCTTGCCCCAAGTGTTTGAATTTTGCAGTGGTCTGCCCCTTATTAACCAACTTTTGTAATGGGAGACTTCTAATTTATCGTCCTTTGAAAAGTTGGACTCATTAAGCTCTTTGAGGTGGCTTTCCCCAGTCTGAGTCTCAAAAAGAAATGTTATTTGATTAGCCGACTCTTGAGGTAATTGGCTTGGATTGACCAAAGCTCAAAATGATTTGCCCCTGACTAGACTTCTTTCATATGATCAAGTTCCTTAACTAACTGCACATTATTTGGATTCCTTTGATACTAAAAGCTGACTTGCAAATAAAGTTGTTATTAAAAAATGGTAATTTTAATATAGTGTTTATGCAACATTTTGAAATCAAAACTTATTAAAATCATTTTGATGGAATACACTAAACATGTCAATGAACATAACACAATGTTGATCTAGCCATTCACAATGTGGAAGATGAAGTGATTGATACAAATGATCAGAAAGATCATTGGGATTCAGATAAATGCAACCTTGTTGAAGTATGCTTTAAAAATAAACATTTCTTCAATTAGCTCTTTTAAGGGTTGTAACATGGCCTATTTAACAATTTTTTAATAAATGGATATAAGGATCAAAATTTAATTTTAACCCTTCTTCTTGATGATCTCCAGTCATACGTTCAGTTAATTCAACACACACATTCGACTTCCAAGTGGGTTTAAAGGTGTGATGGTAAAGATGTGGATCAAAGATAAGATCTTATTGAAATGACAGTCACCTTATTTTGTTATCTTTTTTTTTTTGAGGATTTTTATGACATCCCTTTTTGTTATCCCTAATTTTGCCGAAGTCGGCTTTTGTGGTGATCGACTTAATGGACTTCTTTTCTTTTCTTTTCTTTTTCTGATTGTGACTGCCATGTTATTGGTTATTGAGGAACAACCACTATAAAGTTTTGGATTTTCACAAATTCTTCAAGACTTTTGGATTTTCACAAATTCTTTGGAGGGTGTACATATGGATGGATTCTCTTAAAAGACTAAATGCACAACCAAACTATCTGAACACAACTACCCTGCTCCCGGTTGAGATTAAGGGTTTTTTAAATTTGAAAAAAAACACCAACTTTTAGGCTCAAAATGGTTGACTAGGGATTAACTCTTTATCTCTTCAGTGTTTGGGGATTTGAAACAATGCCTTACATCATCAACACAGTTTTATTTGAATGAACACCACAATCGTTTTGGGTATCTAGTTTTCATCATCCTCCTTCCAATATTTGCTTAAACCAAAGTTTTAATAAAGATAAGTGAATGAGAGAATAGTGGATATTGCTTTTTTTTTTTTGCATAAATGAAGAATGAGTGAATACGAATGGATTAATTCAAAAGATGCATAAACATTTCAATAATCTTACCATTTCGAATACACAAATTTAAAAAGTAAACAAAATGCTTAACATGTAAAGAAATAATAAAGGAAAAAAAATAAATGATCAGCAACGTCGAGAATACACTTTCTTGTTTCATCCACTCGCTTTCAGATGGGCTTTCTAGAGTATTTACGCTCTTTCTGGAGAGAGGTTGACATTCACCACTAGGTTCCCTTCTGGAAAGGCTATGTACTTGTTGTCGATCAACTGTCGTAATCTAGCCTTGAAGGCCTTACAACCCTCATTTGAGTGCCCTTTTGATTTGACATGATATCCACATTCCACATTTGGGTCAGACCCGGGTGGGTAAGGTTTTGGGACTAGTTCGAGGTAATTGAGAACTACCAATGAGCTTTGAATCAGCAGTTGCAAAAGTTGAATGTATGTCATAGGAATTGGATCAAGAGGAGCATTCCTTTTTTCCAAGTTGTTTCGAGACCTAGGCTGATTCTGATGTTGATTCCAATATCTTTGGCCTTAGCACTACTACAAATTACGCATTCGCTAATACTAATTCTACTACGGTTATGTATTCCACCATTATAAAATCGCAAACTAGATGCACTTGATATATATATATATATATATATATATATATATATATATATATATATATATATATATATATATATATATATATATATATATATATATATATATATATATATATATATATATATATATATATATATATATATATATATATATATATATATATATATATATATATATATATATATATATATATATATATATATATATATATATATATATATATATATATATATATATATATATATATATATATATATATATATATATATATATATATATATATATATATATATATATATATATATATATATATATATATATATATATATATAAGTTATTTAATCATGGTTAATATAAACAACAATGGTGATAAAGTAATTGTTACAAGCTTCGAATCCTAGCAACTACAATTTTTTCCATTTTTCCTATTACAAAAAGCGTGTGTCACTTAAGTTCTGAGATACAAAAAAATTAAATATTATTTAACCATAGTTTTAGTCTACAAACCTTGTAATAATATCTACATTTAACTACGATTGTAAATATCAACCGTGATTAAAGTTTTTCCTAATAAATTTAAAATAAAACAGATTCATTATTTCCTTCATAACATGCCGTAAAGAACTAGCAAACCAGCGATATCGATAGAGGAATCTAAATCTTCACAATCTTCGTTCATTTGAATCTTCATTCTTGAGACTCTTCACTATCTTCATTATTTATCTCATCGAAGTATGGTATGTTTCGTGCAAACTTCACTCTCTTCCTCATCTTCCTAATGCTTGATAATCTTCATGATCTTCACTCTCTTGTTTGATTTCGAAGCTCATATTCTTTTTCCGTATGCTTAAGATTTAGAGTTGTATTATTGTACTGAGTATGCTTTATGTTTTGTTGTTGGATTTTATGGTCTGTTTCTTGCAAAGTTCATATGCTTTATCCATATGCTTAAGTTTTAGAGTTGTATTATTGTACTGAATATGCTTTAGGTTTAGATTTTGTTATGCCATTCATAATATTGTTTTGATATAAATTTCAAAATTTATTATGGATCATAGTTGGATGAAAGCTGATAGATTAGATTCGATATTCGAGAAAGGAGTTCTTGAATTCCTTGAATAAGCTTATCAAAATCTTCCCAACAATAATAGTATCTTTTATTGTCCTTGTGTTAATTGTGGGAATATAAATAAAGGTACGAAGAATGAGATATTCCATCACCTATGTTGTGATGGTATATGTCAAAATTATACAATATGGACGTGGAATGGTGAGGTGGAAAAAAAATCGAAACCCAGCTTCAGAGAGTCACGAAGTTGATGATGATAAATATATGGATGACCGTCTAAAAGATATGTTCCATGATATTGGAGGATTTTCTTTTAAGAAAGCCCATATTTATGATATTTTATGTTGTGATAAGGAAACTTCTTTATATAAGGGGTGCACAAGTTTTACACGATTTCCTGCAGTTTTAAAATTGTTTAATCTGAAAGCAAAAAATGGGTGGTCGGATAAAAGTTTCACGAAATTGCTTAATTTGCTAAAACAAATGCTACCAGAAGATGACAATTTGCCTGATCGTTGTTATGATGCCAAAAATATATTGTGTCTATTGGGTTTAGAGTATATCAAAATACATGCATGCCCTAATGACTGCATATTATACATAAAATAGTATGAATTTTTTTATTAATGTCCAATATGTGGGGTGTCGTGATGGTGATGACAATGACAATGATAATGTTATTAGGAAAAAGCCTTCTACTAAAGTGTTATGGTACTTGCCAATAATTTCAAGATTTAAGATACTTTTTGCTAATGCGGATGACACAAAGAATATTAGATGGCATGCAGATGAAAGAAAATGTGATGGAAACATACGCCATGTAATTGATTCTTTACAATGGAAGAAAATTGATTCATTGTTTCCAAATTTTGGTATTGAGCTAAGAAACCTTATGCTTGGGCTTTCCACCTATGGAATGAACCTCTTTGGTAATACGAGTACTAACCATTCTTCGTGGCATGTTCTTTTTCTCATGATTTACAACCTATCTCCTTGGTTGTGCATGAAGCGTAAGTATATGTTGTTAAATATGATGATTTCTAGACCACGACAACCTAGAAGTGACATAGATGTTTATCTAAGTTCACTAATTGAAGATTTAAGAATTTTGTGGGAGGAAGGCGTTGAAGTTGATGATACATATTTTGGTGAAAAGTTTAAGATGCGTGCAATGTTATTTTTCACAATCAACGACTTTCCTACATATGGTAATTTGGATGGATATAGTGGCAAAGGACACAAAGCGTGTCCTATTTGTGAATTTGATACATGTTATCACCAACTTGAGTTTGGACAAAAGACTTTTTACCTTGGGCATCGGAAATTTCTAAAACCCAATCATTCTTATCATAAATTGCAGAAGGATTTTAATAAAGAGCAAGAGTTTGATATTGCTCATAAACCTTTAACTAAGGATGAAGTTTGACATTGTCTTAATGTGATGCATGTGGAGAAAAATTGTGTGATAGTTTGATTGGAAAACTTCTAAACATTCCAGGCAAGACTAAAGATAGTAAGCAATCTTGCCTCGATATAAAGGAGATGAGTATACGAAAACAATTGACTCCAATAGAAAAAGGGAAAAGAACTTATCTGCCTCCGGCTTGTTACACTCTATGTAAAAAGGAAAATAAAATTTTTTGCGAGTGTTTCCATGGTGTCAATGTTTCCCAATGTTACTCATCAAACATCAATAAACTTGTACCTATGAAAGATCTCAAGTTAATTGGTTTGAAATCTCATGATGGTTATGTCTTGATGCAACAACTTCTACTAGTGGCTATCTGTGGCATTCTACCAAAAAATATGAGGCTAACTATCACCAAATTGTGTTTGTTCTTCAATTCTATATGTAACAAAGTTCTTGATTTCAAAAAACTAGATGAATTAGAAGATGAAGCTACTATAATCTTGTGTCAATTGGAAATGTATTTTCCTCCATCATTGTTTGACATTATGGTTCACTTACTTGTTCATCTAGTTAGAGAAATAAGAATTTGTGGTCCAGTTTATTTAAGGTGGATGTATCCAATAGAGCGATACATGAAGATCTTTAAAGGATATACAAAGAAGCATCACGGATCGGAAGCTTGGGTTGTTGAAAGGTACATCACAGAAGAAGCTATTGAGTTTTGTATAAACTATTTATCTGAAGCAAAGTCTATAGGAATTCCAAAGTCTCGTCTGAAGGTGAGAAAACACTTAGAAGGGGGGTCGAATAAGGGTTTTGAAATAAATATGACAGTAAAAACACAATGATTTTTATCCTGGTTCGTTGAATTCAACTAATCCAGTCCACCCTATCAAGAGTGATTTGCCTTTCTCCTCAAGGACTTAATCCACTATATTCAAATAGATTACCGTGTCAAACACTAAGAACAACTGTCTTAGTCTTCTCAAGAACTACTGACCACAACTTGGTCTTCTTAAGGAACCTTTACAAATAAATGTAAACTAAACAAGTGTTTAAGATGCTTCTAAAAAGCTATATCACAAACTGTGATTTTTACACTTAAGATTAAGAACAAATAAAACTATTCAGCTTTGAATAAGAATGAGTGTATGAGAGTTGTTGAATAATTTTCTCAAGATTTGTTATCAGCACGTTAAACTTGAAGAGATGTTAAAGACGTCCTTTTATATTGCTGAAAGTTCAATGCTTGAAGACTGTGCAAGTAGAGTAGTTGTAGCCTTTTGTCTTCACATGACTTTTCCTTTCTCACAAGTAGAAAGTTCAGAGAAATGCCTTTTTCCTGAATCCTTGTGTCTATCACAAATAAGGAATAGTTCCGTTGGAGAGGACGTTGAGAATAATACCAAGTTTATTCACGTGCTGACATTTTTTCAAATGCAAACAACATCAGATCCTCTAATCTGCTTCTTGTTCTTCAGATCAGATTCAATGAAATCAGAGTTGCAGCAATAGTGCTTTAGCGTGAGTGATATGATTAGAGCATAACAAGTTATCAAAGCCTCTGTACTTGCAGCATAAAGTTTATTCAGAGTCTTCTGAACCAATGCTTTAACTCTTCATACAAAATCTTCAGCTATGCTTCAGATGCTTCTGCAGCTTCTGCTTCAGAGTCTTCTGCAGCTTCTGCTTTAGAGTCTTCTAGCAGCGCTCAAAGTCTTCTGATGGCTTGCTTCTGATCCTTCAGAGCTTTGCGTAACTTGGTGTTCAGAAGCATTTTGCTTCCATAATGATATTTAATTTAATATCTGAAACAAAAATACTTGAACAAAATTAGAGTATATATTTTCTTAATACAAAATTTCATTAGAGTTATCATCAAAACATAGAGATAATATTTAACACCAATCTGTGTTTTAACAATCTCCCCCTTTTTGATGATGACAAAACATAGGAAATTTTGTTCAATGAAAAGGATAAAATATATAACTCCACCTGAGATAAAGAATTTCCCCCTGAAATGAATACTCTAATAGAAGAAAATACTTCCTTTTTTGCATGAGTATAATATTCAGATTAAGAGTCTGGTTGAGAAACTTCTGGTTAGAATATACTTTCCAGAATCAGAGCTTGATTTTCCTTCCAGAATTAGAGCCTGGTAATAGCTTGATTTACTTTCCAGAAACATAGCCTGGTTTACTCTTACTGATTTTCTTTCCAAGAATCAGAGACTGGTTTATATTCCATAATCAGAGCATGGCTAGCTTCTAAGATCAGATCCTGGTAATCAGAACCTGGTTTGACTTATCAAAGCCTGGTTAAACCTGGTTTGAATAAAAATCTGATTTGGGGATTCTTAGGGTAACTTCAATGAATTTTCTCAGATGATACAATAGTTCTGAAAGACTAAAATTCAATGTTAGATATAATTTGTTATGTCTGAATTTTATTTTAGTAACTATTTATATTTTGAACAAACAAAATTTCTTTTTCTACCCCTTTTTTCCATAATCAAAAAGAAAACTTTTTAAGACAAAAAATATTTAACAGAAGAAAATAGAATAAAACTGATAACATCAACAGATGAAAAACAAATAATCAAACAGACATATTCATTCAGATAATCAGAGTACATCAGAACAAAACATGATTCAGATAAACAGATAACACTTAAAGTGCACAAACATACGAACTAAGATAAACGAGATGCAAGAAGTTTAAGGATGTGGGTCATCTCAGAAGTAGATTCCTCTTCCTTAGCCATCCATTTCTGTATGTTGTGTGTCTTCTCATCTTGTTTTTCCATCCAAGACTTAATTTCAGATTGACCAGCTTCCAGCACAACAATCTTGTCTTCTAAATCTGGATGCTCTTTCTTAACTTCAGAAGAAGTAGCAGGAGCAGAGTCAGATGCAGGAGAAGAAGCAGAGTCAATGACCATAGCAGATGCAGATTCTGGAGGCACAGATTCAGAGGGTTGGTCTACAATCATCAGAGTCAATGGATTGGGTTCCAGAGAGACTTCAGGAGCAGAATTTTCAAAAATCTCAGAATTAGCAGTTTTGGGTTTGGGAGAGAGATGGAAACAATGAAACAAGAAGAAATGCATACAAGGTGTTCGTGAGAGTGAAAAGTGTGAAATGTGTAAAGTTGTGGCATTTATAGAAGAAATTAGGGCACACAAGAGTCACACGTTTAGCACGCTTGCACTTAGCATTTAATGAAGAGAATATAATAATATCAAGCAATTAATGATTCTGACATTTAGGGGGAAACGAGAAACTCAATATTCAAAAACAGTACCTCAAACGTCAATTCAGTATTGTGCACTCCACCTTTTCAGATCTAGAGTGACACGTGTTTGCTTGCATGTGCTTCTGAAACTTCTTTGAGAAATGAAATGTTAGCCAACGTTCAGATCCTCTGAGGTTTGTTAGTTCAGATTTGCACACAAAGAATAAAATAATAAATAAGATTTGCACACAAAGAATAAAATAATAAATAATAAACAAATAGAAGTAATACTTCAGAGTTAAAAACATTTTCATCTGAGAAAATTTTCTTCTGATAAACATTTTATTCTGGACAGAAATCCATACTTATATTTTTCAAAATAAATTTGAATCTATCTTCAGTAAAGGGTTTTGTAAATATATCAACCCACTGATGATCTGTATCAACAAAGTTTAAACTAATAACTCTCTTCTGAACATAGTCTCTGATGAAGTGATGTTTTATCTCTATATGTTTTGCCTTAGAGTGTAAAATAGTATTTTTAAACAAACATATAGCAGAAGTATTATCACAGAAGATTGAAATATTACTCTCATGGATCTGATAGTCTTCTAGCTGACTCTTCATCCAGAGCATCTGAGTGCTACAACCACCAGCAGCAATGTATTCTGCTTCTGTTGTTGATAGCGCAATAGTGGGTTGCTTCTTGCTGAACCAAGAGATCAGATGACTTCCAAGAAATTGGCAGCTTCCAGAAGTACTTTTTCTTTCAACTCTGTCTCCAGCGTAATCAGCATCACAGAATCCAACTAATTTATAATCATCAGATTTTCTGTAACACAAACCCACATTAGTAGTACCTTTCAGATACCTTATAATCCTCTTAACAACTGTTATGTGAGATTCTCTAGGATCTGATTGGATTCTTGCACACAGACAAACACTGAATAGAATATCAGGTCTAGAAGCAGTCAGATACAGAAGAAAACCAATCATACCTCTGTAGAGTTTCTGATCAACTTTCTTACTAACCTCTTCCTTACCAAGAGTTCTTGTAGGATGCATTTGAGTTTTGGCCAACTTGCTTTCAGTCATATTAAACTTCTTCAGAAGCTCCTTCACATACTTAGTCTGATGTATGTAGGTGCCTTCTGGAGTTTGGTTGACTTGGATTCCCAGAAAGAATCTGAGTTCTCCCATCATGCTCATCTGAAATTCAGTCTGCATAGAAAGAGCAAACTCCTCTCCCAGCGTAACATTGGTAGATCCAAATATAATATCATCTACGTAAATTTGAAAAATTAAAAAATATTTCTTAAATGATTTACAGAAGAGAGTTGTGTCCACTTTGCCTCTGATGAAATTCTTTTCCAAAAGAAAATTACTCAGCCTCTCATACCAAGCTTTGGGAGCTTGTTTTAAGCCATAGAGTGATTTTTTAAGTTTGAAAACACGTTCTGGAAATTTATCATTTTCAAAGCCAGGAGGTTGGTGAACATAAACTTCCTTATCTATAATACCATTTAAGAAGGCACTCTTAACATCCATCTGATAAAGAGTGATGTTATTTTATGCAGCAAAAGAAATGAGTAGGCGTATAGACTCTAACCTGGCCACACGAGCATAAGTCTCTGTGTAGTCAATTCCTTCTTGCTGACTATACCCTTGAGCAACTAGCCTTGCTTTGTTCCTTACAACTTCTGCTTGCTCATTCAATTTGTATCTGAAGACCCATTTGGTTCCAATAATATTGAATCCTTTTGGTCTTGGTACCAGATCCCAAACGTCATTTCTGGTGAATTGATTTAGCTCATCTTGCATAGCAAGTATCCACTCATTATCATTTAGAGCTTCATCTACAGAAGTTGGTTCAATGATAGACACCAACCCAAAAAGTGACGTTGCAGATGATTTGAGGAAAGACCTAGTTCTGATTGGGTCATCTTTCTTCCCAATTATCACGTTCTCTGGGTGAGAGGACTTGATTCTGGACGATGATCCCTTAACATTTGGTTCTTCAGAAATATTCAAATTTTTCATCTGAGCATCCAATGGAGTTGCATCTGGCGTTGCTTCTGGTTCTTTCACTTGAGCCTTTTCTGCCTCTGAGTCTTCAGAGTCTGTGAGAATTACTTCTCTATCTGCAGAATTAACAAGCTGCTTTGGCTTTTGATTGCCAAGCTTATCATCAAATCTAACATGTATAGATTCCTCCATAATCTGTGTTTCAGTATTGTATACTCTGTAGCCTTTAGATCGTTCAGAATACCCAAGCATGAAACACTTATGTGCTTTAGAATCAAACTTGTTCAGATTCTCTTTAGTATTCAACATAAAACATACACATCCAAAAGGATGGAAATAAGAAATGTTGGGCTTTCTATTCCTCCACAATTCATAGGGAGTCTTCTCCAAAAGAGATCTTACAGACACTCTGTTCTGAATATAACAAGTTGTGTTTATTGCTTCTGCCCAAAAATGCTTTGCTAGATTAGTCTCGTTGATCATGGTTGTGGCCATTTCTTGCAATGTTCTATTTTTCCTCTCTACAACTCCATTCTATTGTGGAGTTCTAGGGAAGGAGAAATCATGTGCAATGCCATTTTTATTAAAATATTTTTCAAAATATTTGTTTTCAAATTCGCCTCCATGATCACTTCTGACTTTAACAATTTTAAATTTTTTTTCATTCTGGACTTGTTTGCAGAAGTCAAAGAACACAAAATGTGACTCATCCTTGTGTTTTAGGAATTTCACCCACGTCCATCTGCAGTAGTCATCAACAATGACTAGTCCATACTTATTGCCTCTGATGGATGCAGTTTTCACTGGTCCAAACAGATCAATATGAATTAACTCTAATGGTCTTGAGGTTGAAACAACATTTTTAGTTTTAAAAGAAGATTTTGAAAATTTTCCTTTTTGACATGCTTCACAAAGAGCATCTGAGTTGAACTTCAACTGAGGAAGTCCTCTGACCAAATTGAGTTTATTAATCTGAGATATACGTCTCATACTAATATGCCCTAATCTTTTGTGCCAGACCCATTGCTAATCATTAACAGACATAAGGCATTTTACATTCTGAACCATATGTTCTGAAAGATTGATTTTATATATGTTGTTCTTCCTCTTTCCATTAAATACGATTGAGCCATCCTTTTGACTGACAGCCTTGCAACATTTTTGATTGAATATTATATCATAACCATTGTCACTTAATTGACTTATGGACAATAAGTTATGTGTTAATCCTTCAACTAGTAAGACATTAGAAATGGAAGGAAGATTACCATTGCCAATAGTTCCAGAGCCAACTATCTTGCCTCTCTGGTTCCCTCCAAACTTGACGTCTCCTCCAGATCTAAGTTCCAGGATTTGGAACATAGACCTTTCTCCCGTCATGTGGCGCGAGCAGCCAGAGTCCAAGTACCAAGATTGGTGTTTTGACTTTGCTGCTAAAGATGTCTGCAACATATATTATTTTGTCTTTAGGTACCCAGATCTTTTTGGGTCCTTTAGGGTTAGTTGCCTTAAAGTTTTGTCTGAACTTCTGTCTTCTAACAGCAGGTTTGTTCTGACTAACTTTAGGTTTAAACACAGGAATGTTCTGACCAGAATGAGTGTGTTTAATATCATTAAGATGACCAAACTTAAAAGTAGAATACAGAGGAGTATGCTTAATGATAAGTTTATCAATAGATGTTGGATTTAAATCTTTCTCAGAAGAAGATTCATATCCAATACCCTTTATGTTATTTCTGCTTACACCATAGATCATTGAAGCCATCTTGCTTCTCTCTAGGCTTCTTGCCAGAAATCTCTGAAAACTATAGTCATATCCTTCTAAAATGTTTTTAGATTTTGACTTAGTTTCAACTTCAGAATCTTGTTGAGCTCTTTCTAATTCATTTTTAATTTTCAAATTGTTTGCTTTGAGCTCAGCAACTTCTAATTTCAGAAGATCATTTTCAGATACAAGATTGCTTTCAAGCTTCTTGTACTTGAGCTTAATCTTACTATAGTTTTCTAACATTTCTGGTAAACTCTCAATAAGCTCTGCTCTAGAAAGTTCAGAAAATACCTCCTCAGAATCTGATTCTGATTCTGATCCAGATGATTCTGCATGGTCTTCTACGTCAGCCATGAGTGTCATGTATGCACATTCTTAATCTGAGTCTGATGAAGATTCAGATGCATCTGAATCATCCCAGGTTGCCATCAGAACTTTCTTTTTATGATCAGGCTTCCTTCTTGGCTTCTCCATCTGAAGCTTTGGGCATTCATTCTTGTAGTGCCCATGTTCCTTGCATTCATAGCAGACAACCTCTTTCTTTCTAGATCTTCTTTGTCCAAAAGACTCTTTATGTTGATCCGGTTTCTTGAAGTTCTTGAACTTCCTCTGTTTATGCTTCCAGAGTTTGTTGATCCTTTTCGACAACAGGGACAATTCATCTTCTTCTTCAGAAGAAGATTCTTCAAAACTTTCTTCTAAAACCTGCAAAGCTTTGGCAGATTTGTTAGACTTTAAAGCAACAGACTTACCTTTTTTCTGGGGTTCGTCTTCCTCTAATTCAATCTCATGGCTCCTCAGAGAGATGATTAGTTCCTCCAACGTGATCTTGTTCAGATCCTTAGCTAGATTCAGAGCAGTGACCATTGGTCTCCATCTGATTGGCAAACTTCTGATGATCTTTTTAACATGATCTGCAGTGGAGTAACCCTTGTCCAGAACTTTCAAGCCAGCTGTGAGAATCTGGAATCTAGAGAACATAACTTCTACAGATTCTGATTCCTCCATTTTGAAGGCTTCATATTTCTGGATCAGCGCTAGAGCCTTAGTCTCCTTGACTTGAGAATTCCCTTCATGAGTCATCTTCAAAGATTCAAACATACCAAATGTTGTTTCTCTGTTAGTAATCTTCTCATACTCAGTATGAGATATAGCATTTAGTAGTATGGTTCTTGCTTTAATGATTCCTGAATTCTTTCTTTTGAGCTTTAGTCATAGATTTTCTATCTATCTTTTTGCCATCCCCATCAGTGGGGTGAACATAGCCATCAATGACTAAATCCCAAATGTCAGCATCATATCCAAGAAAGAAACTTTCAATCCTATCTTTCCAATAGTCAAACTTTTCCCCATTAAACATAGGGGGTTTAGTGCTGATCCTATCTCTGTCCTCATATCTGTTGTTGTTGGATGTTGAAGCTTCAGCCATAATGTATCAACCAAAATATATCTAGAGTTTTCTCAACTGGATCTTTTCTGTTCACGGTGAAGTGATAGCACTAACAGAACTGGAGCTCTGATGCCAACTGAAGGTGAGAAAACACTTAAAAGGGGAGTTGAATAAGGGTTTTAAAATAAATATGACAGTAAAAACACAAAGATTTTTATCCTGGTTCGTTGAACTCAACTAATCCAGTCCACCCTATCAAGAGTGATTTGCCTTTCTCCTCAAGGACTTAATCCATTATATTCAAATAGATTACAGTGTCAAACACTAAGAACAATTGTCTTAGTCTTCTCAAGAACTACTGACCACAACTTGGTCTTCTTAAGGAACCTTTACAAATAAATGTAAACTAAACAAGTGTTTAAGATGCTTCTAAAAAGCTATATCACAAACTGTGATTTTTACACTTAAGATTAAGAACAAATAAAACTATTCAGCTTTGAATAAGAATGAGTGTATGAGAGTTGTTGAATAATTTTCTCAAGATTTGTTATCAGTTCGTTAACCTTGAAGAGATGTTGAAGACGTCCTTTTATATTGCTGAAAGTCCAATGCTTGAAGACTGTACAAGTAGAGTAGCTGTAGCCTTTTGTCTTCACATGACTTTTCCTTTCTCAAGTAGAATTTTCAGAGAAATGCCTTTTGCCTGAATCCTTGTGTCAATCACAAATAAGGAATAGTTCCGTTGGAGAGGACGTTGAGAATAGTACCAAGTCTATTCACATGCTGACATTTTTTTAATGCAAACAACAACAGATCCTCTGATGTGCTTCTTGTTCTTCAGATCAGATTCAATGAAATCAGAGTTGCAGCAATAGTGCTTTAGTGTGAATGATCTGATCAGAGCCTCAGTACTTGCAGCGTAAAGTGCATTCAGAGTCTTCTGAACCAATGCTTTAACTCCTCATAAAAAATCTTCAGATTGCTTCTGCAGCTTCTACTTCAGAGTCTTCTGCAGCTTCTGCTTCAGAGTCTTCTGCAGCGCTCAGAGTCTTTTGATGGCTTGCTTCTGATCCTTTAGAGCTTTGCGTAACTTGCTGTTCAGATGCATTTTGCTTCCATAATGATACTTAATTTAATATCTGAAACTAAAATATTTGAACAAAATTATAGTATATATTTTCTTAATACAAAATTTCATTAGAGTTATCATCAAAAACCTAGAGATAATATTTAACACCAATCTGTGTTTTATCATCGTCATGCTGACAATGATGGTAGAGGTATTCAAGGTTTAAAATGTTAAGTCAATGGCTCGGGATGTAGTTGTCCAGGAACATCTCTATATATTGAATAATCTTGAAGAAGTTCAACCTTACTTGGCTACTCACAAAAGACTTTTGAAGAAAATATATCCACAAATGAGTGACAATTCGTTGTTGCTCGAGCATAACAAGAAATTCCTAGATTGGTTTAATAAAAGGATACCAAAAGATCATAGTGCATCCAAGACAATTAAATGGTTTTCGTTCATGCCAAAATTTAATGTGATAACTTGGAATGCATATGACATTGGTCATTATAACATTTATACAAAATCAAAAGATAATCATAGTATAATGCAAAATAGTGGGGTTATGGTTGAGGCGGAATCCATGTATTTCTCTAGTTCGGAAGATAAGAATCCAATATTGGCATCTAGTGCGTTCTATGGTGTCATTGAGAAGATTTAAGAGATTTATTATGCCTATCTTCAAAGTGCCTTTATTTAAATACAAGTGGATTCCCAATAATACTAATGGTGTACAAACTGATGACTTAGGATTCACCGGGTTGACCTTGGCAAGGCAAATTATATGACTGAATCGTTCATCATGGCTTCACAACCAAAACAAGTTTTCTATGTGACCGACCCTTCGGACACATCAGGGAAATGATCAATCGTTCTCTGAGGAAAAGACATTCCTAGTAGTGATGAAAGTTTTGATTATGTGCATGCCATTCGTATCGATCATAATGAAGGCATATGGAAAAATTAACAAGTAATTAATATTTTATTCTTTATTCATAATTTAATTAATGTATGTCATTATTTTAAAGTATATTTACCAACAAGTATGATTATTTTAAAATTTAGGTGTTTAAAGTCAATACACCAAGAGACAAGACACCAGGAGACAAAGAAACAAAACACTATAAGATACAATTATGTGATGTTATATAAAGTTTGTAGGTTGTTTTGTTCCATTTTTCATTTGATGTAATACATATACAATATTTGGTTCTTAATCCAATGTATGGATTTGATGTAATACAATACAATTCTTCATTATGATATAATTGTTGTTTCTGTTCTGATATGGTTCAAAAAAATACGGTTAAAAAATGGAAAATTTTCAAAATGCAAAAAAGTTATTTAAAAAACATATTATTTAACGAAGGTTGTAATATATAACCGTGGTTGTATAGTGATTGTTGTACAAAATAATATATTACACCAAAAGATGCGCTGGTGAGAATCGAACATGGGACCTTTATATATTACAATAGTTAGTTATGACAACTGTGATCATATATAGCCCACTTTCAGGTTTTCTACAACGATCATAAGACCGTGATTGTAAGTAGCGCATATACAACCACACCCTACATAACAACAGCATGTCATGCATGATGTTATCCCTTTTCCAACCATTGTTGTATGTGTTTTTTGTAGTAGTGTAGGCTCATTGATTTGGATGAGGAGCAAACCATGGTTGTTGGCACTGAAGACCAAAAGGTACCGGTTGCTGGCATGGTACCCTCGACATTGCTACCTGCTCATTTTTAGCCACTTGAAGATTGGTGCCAGCAAGCTTGTCGCAATTGACATGAAGATCTTTAAGTTCCTCAACCTCATCGCTAGGCGTAACCCTTTTTGTTCCACCTCCCACTTCTCCTTTGCTTCCGATGGTATGGGTTGGGACATTTGAAATCCAAAGCGGCACCTTAGTTCTCTCGCAAGGAAGAAATAATATCTCATTAGCCACACCCTCAACCTTTTCCTTATGGTATAAGAACTTAAGATCTTCCAGAGGTCTCTTGCCTTTCTCAATATTTTGCTCAGAAATCAAAGTATTTGCACTTGATCCTTATTCCTTGAGTGTCGGTGACTTTATTTCTATTAAACTTTATAGCTTGAGCTTAAAACACATGTATCATACCTTGAAAAATGAGAACGACCTCATGAAATGTAATTGCACGCTTGTGAGATGAACTTAACAGAGTCGCAACCGACCTTTATTTATTCCCATTAAGAGAAAGGGAAAACATCGAATAAAATCCCTAAAATAAAGACAAGGATATGGTCATCATAACCAATATCTGGGTTCGGGAGTCGGTTACGCAAGGGGAAAGTATTAGCACCCCTCACGTCCGTTGTACTCAATGGGAACCATTTAGTTGAGGTTGAAAGAATGTTAAGTTAAGTTAGTCTATAATCTTCTACTTTTTTGAATGGAAAAAGAGAGAAAATAGAAATTGTTTTCATATTTTTATTAAAGAGAAAGGGGACCTAAGGGTTTTTATTACTAGGGGGCTGACAAGATTTCGCCATCCTGCACCTACGTATCTCAAAAAAGAAATCAAGGCACACGTAGTTCTGAGTAAAAAAAGATTTTTGTTGGTTGATTATAGAAAAAAATATCTTTTTATTAATCGACAAAAAACATTGTTCTACTCAAAACAGGTGAGGCGCGAACATTTAAACCACATTGAATGGATTTACAAATCACATTCATGCCACTTATCTCAACTCAACGGTTGTGGATGAAGCATTGCTCTTGCATCATCTTAAAATAACATATCTTTTATTTTATGAAAATGTTTTTAGGGTCACACAACGGCGAGAAAAAATGGTTTGATTGGTTGAATGTATTTTAGGTGAATGATGAACTTTTGATGAGAATCAATTGTTCAAAGAGTTATGCTAGAATGTTAGATCCCAATGGCCTTTTTTCATTCAAATTATAATGAAGTTTATTTGAGCGACAACGAGCGCTCGATAAAAATCAATTGTTCAAAGAGTTACGATAGAATGCTAGATCCCAATGACCCTTATTTGTCCAAGTTAATTATAGTGTTTTGAAAAAAAAAACAAAAGAAAAGAATGAACGTTTATTCCAAGACGTGAGGCTCGAGACCAATCATTCGAGGGTTCTTCCAAAATGCTAGATTCTAATAGTCCTTTTCTCTCATGTTTCATTGGAAAAAAAAGTTTTTAATATTACTTTTGCATTAGTTTGAAAATGACTTGTGAAATGGTTTACGGTTAGAAAAATGAAATTTAACTGTTGAAAATATGAAGAGTTAGTGAAACTGAATTTATGAAAAATAATAAGGGCGATTATTTACATGAACAATATTATGTACATTGAAAGCAAACAACTAAACAAATAAATAATCAATTAATCTACTTAGAAATAAAAAGGACAAATTATTAATTAAAGTCTAGTCAACTGATTAATTAAACGTTTAATCAATTAACTCAACTAAAGTTTAAGATAATAAATTTAATCAAGAGGAAAGTAATAAAATAAAATAAAATAAAAGAACATAAGAAGGGTGCAAACCAGCAACAAGCAGGTTTGCTTTCAGCAAAAAACTTTTAAGCCCAACAATTAGGCCCAACAACCACTAAAAAAGAAAGAAGTTAAGTGGTCATCCAAGGGGTGCAGCGAAAAGATGAGGGGGCCCAAGGCATAAAAAGGGTTTTAAAAAGCCTAGTGCCCAAAAGAGGCCGCCCCCATTTCTTCAAATGATAACTAAATGTATTTTTTTGATAATTAAATGAAAGTTAGGTAGGTCCTCCTTTCTCTTTCAGTATACAAACAAAGCATTCAACAAAGAAAGAAAGAAAATAACGTAAAACACATTGTAAGAAGAAAAATAAGAGAGATACAAGCTATCAATTAAAAGAAGAATAACGGCAGGTCACGAGCGATGCAATTCGAACGGAGGGGAGTGATTGATAACGCGAAAATGTACATTATAATTTCTGTATTTTTCATTTGTTAACTGTATGATTTCAACCTGAATCCTGATTATTCCACGAGTTTGCTAAGTATTTTAGTAGGTATTTTGTTCTCACGCTAAAAATGAGCAAGACATAGTAAAGCACATGAGAAAGGAACAAAAGAGGAGGAAAAAAAATAGAAAAAGCCAGAATGCAGATTTTGAAGGTGTGACGACTGTCACGGTCCACCACGGTCGTCACTGACGTCACGCTCATCACAACAAGACCACGACTGTCACGGTCCTAATATCAGTAATAACGTTAAAAAATAGAATGTGGCCACGAAGGGGAGAGAATTTAGGCACGAATGCCCTGAGAATTCTCTCCCTCAACTCATTTTCCTCCGACATTTCCTCATGCAACGTCGGATATAAAAGGAGGGCAGTTGGACCAAAATAGGGAGCTTCATTCTACGTACAGAAGTGCTGCCAAAAATTATGTTGAATCCATTTTCCATTCTTTCTGTTATTTATTTTCCTTTTCCTTTAGTTCAGAGCATTGTATTTCATTCTGCACCTTTATTTCGCCATAGTAGAATCCTGCCGACATTGTGGAGGACTACTCGAGAATTCAATTTCAGTACCACTTGCAGGTTCTTATTAATTGAATACTTATTTTATTTCCTTCATTATGCATGTTATGTCATTTTACTGTTTATGTTTATTTATGTTTGCATTAATTATCATGTCTAGCTAAACTCATTTTATCGGTATGTAATCAAATTAGTAGGACGGGATTCGATAATATCCGGTGCACCTTACCTTTTTACAAACAATTTTTTGGCCGTAGTTTTTAATCAAATTTTCTAAGTAACCTTTGTCACGAAAGTGAGAAGCTATTTACAACGGTTTTTCCATGAAAGTGGGAAACTTATTAAGGTTCGAGCCGACACGTGAAAGCGTGGGGTTTGAACCAGATAGTAAAAACTAGGCATTAATTTTAAACACAGCAAGAGCGCTTTAAAATTAATCAGACTATATTCATTTTCAAAATGTATTTTTAACCCCGAATGGGATAGCGAGAGCGTACATTCCATCTTAGAATTACGACCCGAGTCAACAACCAGCGTGAGGCAAAGGTCTTTAAACGAGTCTTTTCTCCTGAAAAGTATTTGCAAAAACTAAAAAGCACCGGTGACCTGTCGAATCCCCGATAATTAAGGCATTACATACCGATACCCCTTATTGTTATTTTTAAAACTTATAACTTTTTTTTCCCATTTTACAGCCCATAACTTTGCATTTATTTTCCTAAAAACATCTTCCACCTTAGCTAAACATAGTAACACCCGATAGCACTAGCTTGGTTACCGGTCTCTGTGGGATCGATATCTTTATTAATACGCGATAGACTGTGCACTTACAGTTAGTTCTGTTAGACTCAAAAATTTACGATCAGTGATTTTCCGAAGATTGATGCACGAAGAAGGTCTTCGTGTTGTTTTCGGTGGTTTACTGGTGTTCACTGTGGAGCTGTAAAATTCGTGAAAGGATGGAGTCGCAAGGTTGATAGAGGGATGTTACTCAATTATTTAATGATGCAGTGTTGAGGGAGGTTTGTGTTCATGGACGGGTTTGTCACGGGATGAGATGTTGGTTCAAGGTGGTTAGGAAGATGAACATCGGGGTACCCAATGGAGGAGGTTATGGAGGCATGGCCAGTGTAGATGGTGGTAGTCGAGTACTGTAACATTTCCACTGGAAGACACGCCTGGATGCTGTTACTACAGGTTGATGGTTCCAACGTCTAAGTTGAGGTGGGTACAAACTGAATATCGCTAGGAAAACGAAACAAGTTTTGAAGGCGAAGGTGTTTTTGCGCTCATGGTGGAAGAGATGTTTTTGTGTTGTTGTTAATGGCACATGAGTCATGGAAAGAAGATGATAAAGATTCTTGGTGGACTTATGAAGAAGGGGTTATAAGGTTGTATCAGAGTCGGATGAAGAAAGCGTACGATAAGAAGATATGTCCGCGGAGCTTTCAGACGGGCGACCTTGTGCTGAAAAGGATTCTCCCACCACAAATATATCACAGGGGCAAATGGACGCCGAACTACGAAGGTCCATACGTTGTCAGAAAAGTCTTCTCTGGAGGAGCCTTGCTACTATCCACCATGGATGGTGAAGACTTTACGTCTCCTGTGAATTCGGACGCAGTTAAAAAATACTTTGCTTGAAATTGACCCGCTGGACAGTAAAAAGAGAGTCCAGGCAAAAATGGGGCATCCTGGCGAACCGTAAAAAAGGAATAAAAGGTTCGGGCAAAAGTTAGGGATAAAATTGAAAAGATGTACACCCGCAAAGTCAAAAACCTGAAAAGGGCGACTTCGGCAAAAAAAGGGTATCCCAGTGAATTGAAAACCCGCAAAGGGAGATTCAGGCAAAAGTTAGGGATTGAAAAAGCAAATGACTGCGGTCCGAATTTGATACAACATTGCTTAGTGGTTTGGGAGTACCTAGGGATTCGTTTATCCAACACAACCTCTTCCGAAAATTGAATACCGGGAAAGCGCCAGAGTCAGGCAAGTCATAGGAGGATCAGCTCATGATGTTTGTTTGTACCGCGTTGCCGACATGTGTACAAATTTGATTTGTATTTGTACTAATGCTCCTTGTGCATGTTTGTGTATTGTTTGTGCGTAACTTCCTCTTTTCAGGAGTTGCATCCAGTGTACAAAGCTTCGCCTATTTACAGGCTCAATCAATAAAACATGTTATTCAGTATTTGATGTTTGTGCTTTACTGTTTTGTATGTGAAAAACGTCGATGTTTTGATAAACTCGCATTTGCATAACTTTGCTGGCCCTTGCCAATGATTGATAAAACTTCTAATTGACTGATGGGATGTCATGGGTATTAACCCGAATAGATTTGGTTGTATAGATTTGTTTTGTCTCGTTTGTGTTTTGCAGGGTTCTCACCCTTGGAGCAGATAGTCAGAAAATTGTATCCCCCAGCCAGAGGCTCTGGATGAAGGACTTGACCTTATTTGATGTTATTTCCCAGCAGATCGCACCTCATCCCCAGAGGTTGGGATGATGTTATCCCTTACCAAAGGAAGAATTATTTTCCCAGAAGGGTATCCTCATGGAAGGGGTCCACAGGATATCCCCAGCAAGACAAGATCAGTGTCCCATGCAAAGGTTGTACTCCCCAGAGAGTCGAGTATGTGCATGTTCCATCCCCAGCTGGGAGGATTTCCGCGGCACGTAACCAAGATAGTAGGTTCAGAAGGATTATCCCCGCCGAGGATGGTTTTCCTTCTCCCCACAGGTCGTCATGCTTTCGTCAGGATGATTATTCCCAGCGGAGTGGTAGCTCCGAGTTTGTAAACTGTACCCAGACAGTTGTCTCCCAGAACGGTCACATTTTCCCCAGCTGATTTTCTCTCCCCAGCAGAGATGTTGTTCTTTCCTCCCAGTGGAAATCGATGTGTAATCTCTCCCCGACAGAGTTGGTTGTATTTCCGGCATTTACTTTGCCGAAATACTTGGTGATACCCGTTCATCCCCAACAGAGTTGTACTTGTCCTCAGCAGTCATGTGGATGAAGCAAGCTTATCAGAGCTTCCCCAGCAACTTGAACCCGCATTTGCATTTGCATATATTATCATATTTGCATCTACCCAAGAAACGCGTAGCATTTCCATGACGTATGAAGCATTGCACCATTGCCAAACATACGCATTTTGAAACATAAATCAGGTTGGTTAACCTTTTGCTTTCAGGTGTGTTTCTCAGCAGGAGTATGAAGTCACAGCTCAGATCTATTACCAGACGATCGAGGTCTCGCCGTGAGACATGTGATGACACAGTCCTTATTATTATTCCCCACAGAGTTACTAGTTGAAGTTTCTCTTATCTGACCAGCGGAGTGTTTTTCTTCAGGTCTGCTGTCGCGGCAGCATTACAGGGTTTCATAAATCAAAATTTCAGAAGTGGTCACTTGTTGTCGAAACGGGTGTCGGGTAGTTATTTTCAGAATATCCCCAGTGGAGTTAGCTACTACCAAGAATAGGCAAAGAAGCTATATCCAAGATGACTTTTCCCGTATGAAGCAGGCGGATGAATTATTCCTGTAAGAATCAGGCAGATGTGTTTTCCCGTACGAAGCAGGAGGATGAATTATTCCTGTAAGAATCAGGCAGATGTATTTTCCCGTATGAAGCAGGCGGATGAATCATTCCTGTAAGAATCAGGCAGATGTATTTTCCCGTATGAAGCAGGTGGATGAGTTATTCCTGTAAGAATCAGGAAGATGTATTTTCCCGTATGAAGCAGGCGGATGAATTATTCCTGTAAGAACCAGGCAGATGACTTTTCCCCTACGAAGCAGGCAAATGAATTATTCCTGTAAGAATCAGGCAGATGTATTTTCCCGTATGAAGCAGGCGGATGAATTATTCCTGTAAGAATCAGGCAGATGTATTTTCCCGTATGAAGCAGGCGGATGAATTTTCCTGTATGAAGCAGACAAATGAACTTTCCGGTATCCAGATAGATGATTCTCCCGTGATAGACAGAGTATGTGAGTGGTGTCCAGAAATTTGACAAAAGTATTTTCCCAAAGGAAGTCGTCGTGATTTCCTTGTGTTGGCGAAATATTCCTGTCCCCATTAGAGTCCTCCTCCAAGTCGTTTGTGGGGTGGGCCCAACAAAGTTGGCTAATGCAGAGGTAAGCAGATGAGTTTCCTGTGATTAGACCGAAATGTTTTCTCAGCGAAGTCGTCGGAATTTTTCTGTGTTGACGGAATATAGCGTCCTAACCTGGACAAAGTTCTATCCCCGCGGTGATAGGATCTTTTTCGGGTTGATGAAGATGATCCCCAGAATGGCTGCCAGTTTGTTTTCTCCGTGTTGACAGGATGCGAAGCCCTAACGTAGACAAAGGGCGGGGTTGTTTTGATAAGAGGGAGTTCAAAGCCTTGGGCGTTACACAGGCAGTTGACATTGAAATCAGATTTTGATATCAGATGATTGATCAGTGGGTTGCCGTAACAACCAGATTCAGTTGGTGGATGTTGTTCACCAAGCAGCTTGTGCAGTTTATTTCTGCGGTTGGCAAATTTCCGGGTTCTTGGTATTCAACCGTCTCGTACCTCGATTGCTTGAAGGTCGTGCGTTCTTCACCCAGTCGGGTCCAAGCCGTTTGAATAGGGGCAGCTGTTGCACCCTAAAATTTGCTCAACCTATTTCACCTGGTTTATGTTTTAATTGCATTATCATTTGCATAGTTACATCATGTACATAGTCCCATCATTTGCATATCATAGCATAGCAAGTCATCTAACAAGGGATCAAGTGCCATTCTTATCTAAGGAAGCACATCAAGGGGCTTTATTCAAGCTTAAGATCATCCAAGTCATCAAGGAATGGTTTGAAGCTTTTAGGAGTTGAGTATCAACAAGTGGATTTCTTGGCTAACTTGAGGTGTATTGGAGGTTATCAGTGGGGTATGAAGCATGAATTGAGGATATGGAGTGTGTACAAAACTCAGAGGATGCCTAGAAGGCCATATGGAAGATAAGTCAAGTCATTGTATCAAGTTTAAAAACCACAGTTGAGGGGTGTACAAGTAGGGTTTCATCTGGGTAACCCTAGGTCAAGGAGAGCAAAGAAAGGGCATCAAGACCTAGCTCTAGGTCATGGAAGTCATGGATTGATGTGTTAAGATATGTGTGTGGATGAGTCAAGATCAAATTCAAAATAATCAAGAGTGGTTGGAGGTGTTTGAGACAGGGTTCCTAGGGTAAAATCCCTTGTATAGCACTGGACTTCCAAGCCACATAAGTCAAAATAAAAGTTTCAATTCGATTCTTGGCAAACATCAAACTTGTAGATATTCTCAATAGCTTTAATTTGAGTACTAGAAGTCTTCAAGAAGATTTGTGGAACTCAAGTTATGGTTCTTGCAAGTTATGGGTCACCAGAGGACATTGAAATTTATCTGTGAAAGTCACTTGACTTCCAAGCAACTTTTTCCCATCAAGGAGTTTTCAAATGGATTCTTGGCTAACATAAGAATTGTAGGGCTTGATCTTAGATTTAATTTGAGTACTATAAGTCCTCAAGAAGATTTGTGGAACTCAAGTTATGATCTTGGCAATCTAGGGGTATTTTGGGAAAGTTGAATTATAGGTCATTTTTCAACATACGTCAAAATCTCTATCTTCCACTCCTCAAATGAAAAAATGTTCAACATGAGATGTGCTTAAAATGATTTTTTTAGGTTAGATAAGAAGTCATGAGGATTTGAATGGGCTTGTATCACAATGTTACCAAAAATGGCTTAGAAAGGGAGATTTTTCAAATAACTCAAAGAGGGAAATTGTGGTTTTTGAGTTATAGGTCAAAACAAGTCCATGTGATATACCATTTTGATCAGAAAATGTATTTTGAGAATGATGGGAATATTACATTTTGAAAATAAGGCCATTTTCAAGCACTTTCCTTTTGTTGCTTAAGAATGAAGTAACACATCAATACATGGCCATGGGATCCAAAACAAGGGAGATATCATAGCCATTCAATTATAAATATCAGGAAATGAGAATTTCAAGCAAAATCAAGAGCTGTGGCAGAGCAATTCATTGACTACACATATGAGAAATTGAAGGAGAATGAGAAATTAAAAATCTCATTCTGTTAGCTCCAGAAAGTTCTAGAGGTTTCCAATGCATTCTATATAAGCATTGCATTGGATTTAGATGAATTTTTGGGAAGGATTGAGCCAGGAAAAAGAAGGAGCCATTGAAATTTCTTCATCTGCATCAAAAATCGTGTTTGGTGATTGGGAAGGATTCAAGGCAATTCAGTGCATACAGAAGCTCCACAACACTTCATTGATCGTGTCTGGAGAAGATTGAAGGGTGGTTTAAAGGTTTTCTGGTTCTGTTCACTCAAATTTTGCAGGTTGGTAAACTTCATTGTGTAGCTTGATATAGATAGAATTGTTAGGTTTTAAATGGTTAGATGCAATGTAGATCATGGCTAGGTCGTTTCTGGTAAAGAAATTTGATGATTAGAGGCAAAACCTTAGGCGTGGCAATTTCTGTTAGAGCTTGGTTCTTGTGATTCTTGGAGGATTAATGGTGTTTAGATGATGGAAATTGATCAGTGTAATATGTAGTTCATGTTAGTACCTTTAATTTTAAGAATGGTGACCACCGAGACTTGGTGATTTCTCTACAACTTTGATCGGGTTTGACTTTTGAGGGTGAGTCAATGATTTTGGATGGTGGATGTTAGATCAGGGTGAAATTTGGAGTGGATTAGGGTTTTTATTTGACTTGATTGGTGAGGTGTAGGGTTTGCTTCGTCGGAGAAGACGGTGGTTGGACCACCGGACCACCGCCTGAGACTTGACTTTCACCTGAGCTCGTTTGGAGAAGATGAAGACTTCACTGTTGGATCATCTGGAAGAAGAGACTTGTTATGCTGATCGTGTGGCCAAGATTCAAAATGAGAGTTCCCTCTTTAAACCAAAACGCATCGTTTCATTAAACAATGTCGCAGGCCAGTCATCACCATACGTGGACACTCTCTAGAGCCTCAGATGCGCTTACCAGTCAATTGATCCAATGGCTCCCATTTAATTCAACATTTTAATTTCTTTTATTTGATTTTCTTTTATTTTTAATCCATTTGATTTCTAAAATTCATAATAAATCCAATATTGATCCAAAAAATATTTTTAAAATACCTCCATGATCTTGGATTTATTTGTGATTTTATGAAATTAATAAATCTCATTTTCACCCATTTTTCAATTTAATTTGATTTTTTCCATTTTATTCTTTTCTTTTATTTTGTATATTTGCTACATGTTCTTTCTGATTTTCTTGTGACCAATTGGTGAATGATTTTAAGTTGATTCTTTTGAGGTTGATTAGATTAGGGAAGCATGTACCCTTAGAAATTTTATCACAATTTTGTGAATAAAACTTAGGTTAGTTTGAGAGGTGAATAAGAGAGGTGTTAGAATTACGGTTTCAAGACAACTAGTTGTAGTTTAGAACATAGTTTGGGGACTTAAGGATTGACCTAGGGTTTGGGATTCCGATGGGGTAGTGGGTATAGGGTTAGGTTCCCTTAGGAATTTACCTAGGATTTTCTGATAAGCTTTAGCATTTTATTTGATTTTTGCAACTTGTGTGGTGATTGTGGGTTCTCCATTGGATATTGGGTTTGGTTATGTTTGTGTGGGGCCATTTTGGGGATGCTTTTGGCTTGGGCTTTGCTTGGAGGAATTGAAGATCAAATGAAGTTGCCTTGGATGGTTTGAAGAAGCTTGGAGTTGAAGATTTCTCATTTGTTGGAGTGCTTGTCAGAGGCTTAGGAGTTATGATATATAGGAAGAGCATTAGAGTAGTCTTGTTTCTTCCTTCAAACATAGAGAGCTTCTCGTGCCTCTATTCCATCCCATAACATAAGGTTTCCCAAAGAAGTTCCATCTCTCCTTAGGAGGGATGTAGAGCATGCTTTGGTTGGGTAGAACCTTGAGGATACATTTCATTTGCCATGTTAAGATCTTAGTGATTTCCTTGGGTTGTCACTAAGCCTCTTACATTTCAACTTCATCTATTGATTGATTCTCTTCTGGAGTGATTGCATTGAAGATGGAAACCTATTGAAGATGAAGTTAATTGAAGATTGGTGAAGATGAAGCTTGTCCCTGTCAAAGTTGGTTGATTGTTGAAGCTAGGGTTTTGATGCTTTTTGTTGAAGTTGTTTACTGGTTGAGGTTCATGCTTGCTCAAGCTGGGATATTTTTCTGAAGATAGGAGTTTATCTAAAGCTTGAAGATTGTTGAAGATTGAAGATGGGGTTTTGCTTGAAGTTGTTACTGTCAACCCTTTGCTGCTAATCAATTGTAACTGTTAGAGATGTTGCTGTTTGAGCTGCTTACTGTAGGAGCTGGTGTTGCTGTCAGAGCTGGTGTTGGGTTTTATTTCTTTTTCTGTATAGATTTACAGTTCTGTCTTTACTTTCCGCATTTTATTGTCAGCTTTATATTGTTATTGCTATTGTGGGGAGGGGGTGATCTCTTGAGAGATAAGCCGGACCTGGGCTTGAGGTTACACCTAGACTTAGAAGTAGAGAGTAGTGGTTAGCCTGCTTGCTTAGCTCGCACCAGCTAGCCGCGAAATCTGCGCTCGGACGAGATTCTCTTTGATGCTTCTTGCCTGGCCCTTAGGGCTCGACAAGTTGTCTGACCCGAGGATTGTCGACTCTGGGGACCGATAAATTGGAAGTTGGCTGAGGAGGGCCTCTTCAGGATATAATGATGCCACACCTTCTGGGTATCGTATCATCAGTCTTGAAAGTCTGTGACGCCGACGACCGCATAGGATGCCATACCTTGTGTCAGTTGATAGGACACCTACCTGTGAGAGGGATTGGGGCATGCAGGAGACTTAACCTTCAGATCACCCGGTTTTCTTGATATTGGATCAGTATGTGTGGTTACCTGGGTTTCTTCATCAGAGCTTTGTTATGGGTCTGTTGAGACCAGGCTGGAGCATTGTTATGGGTCTGTCGAGACCAGGTTTGAGCAGTATTGTAGGTCTAAGGAGACAGACATTATGGTTGGATCTCCTCAGCAATATGTCACTTGATCCCTGTTGCATTATTTTGCATATTGCATTGTTGCATACTCATTTTGCATATCATTAACGTGTATTGATGTCGCAGGTGTGTTCATTCCCCTCTGATTCTAGTATATCTTCTGGCCAGACATGGAGTCCACGAAGAGGACAGTTGCTTACCGGTTGCATTCGCCTGATATCAGTTCCTTGCTGGGATTGGTTGCTCTAGCAGATGAGAAAGTGAGGGCTGAGTTCAGAGTATCTTATGGGAGATTGCTTGGGTTGTTGTACAGGCCTTCAGCGTTTGAGACGACTAGGGTGTATACTTTGATGCAGTTTTATGAGCTGCAACTGAGGTGTTTCTTATTTCCCGACTATATTCTGGCACCCACTTTGGAGGAGTATTCTGCTATGTTGGGAATTCCCGTGTTAGACCAGATGCCCTTTATACATGTTGATGCTGAGCCTGATTTGGCTACACTTGCTGAGATTGTCAGTTTAGACGCTTCTGAGTTCCATGGAGGGTTAGTCAAGCTGAATGGAGCTTATGGTTTTCACTTGTCTGTCCTGGTTGAGAAGGCTATACAGTGCGCGAAGAACGGATGTTGGGTTGCCTTCAGTGCTATTCTAGTTGTCTGCATCTATGGGATTGTCTTGTTTCCTAATGTGCCAGATTTTGTCGACTCAGATGCCTTCTTGATTCTTGCCTCGAAGAATCCTGTTCCTACTCTCTTGGGCGATGTTTATCATTCCATTCACTACAAGAATGAGAAACGCCGTGCCAAGAATGTTTCCTGCTTTCTTCCTCTTATGTACAGGTGGTTCCAGGGACATCTTCCGAAGACAGGGCTGTTTGTTGATGCTGTTGATACTTTGGTTTGGTCTTCCCGGTTGATGGGGTTGTCTGCTGAGAACATCATTTGGTTTGATCGGAGCATGCTTGGCACTGATATTATATATAGTTGCAGTGGCTTTCCGAATGTCCCTTTGATTGGACGGAAAGGCTGTATTAACTATAACCCTTCGCTGCTGGTGAGACAATTTGGTTATGCTTTGAGGGACGCTCCTATTGAGAAGGAGATACAGGAATCCCTGTATCTCACGGGCTTATTAGACGCGACTGTTTTGATCAGATTGAGACATGCATGGGCTAACGTCCATAGGAGAGGGAAAGCTTTGCTTGGTAAGAGCAACAACAAAGCTTATGATCCTTATTTGGCTTGGATCCGCGAGAGAGCTAGTATTTCCTTGATGCCTTATCCTGCTGTGGAACCTCTGTATCTTCCAGTGATTGAGACACCTACTTAGATAGAGCTTGAAAAGTATAGCAAATTGTTGGCCGAAAACAAAGAATTGAAGGAAGTCAATAATGAGTTAGAAAAGGAGATCTTCCAGTTGCGTCATGAGAAGAATGAAGCTACCTTCACTGTGAGGGAACAAACTGAATTGATTAATAGGTTGGGTTCAGAGTTGACGGAAGAGACCAACAAGAAAGAAAAAGTGGGAATAGCCTTGAACGGTGTTAGCAAGGTGCTGGCTTCCAAGAAGGAACTCTTGAGCAAAGCTTATTCTCGCCTCAGCAAGTGGGAAGCATTGTGGAATGCCACGCTTACCAAGCGGAAGGAGCATGAAGATGAACTGAAGCTGCAGATTGCCACGCTAGAGGCGCAAATTAGAGCCCAAGACGCAAAAATTGTTGAAGAGACATCACTTAGGAGCGCTGTTGAGCTTAGAGTCAGTGACCTTGAAGAGAAGCTGAGAGGTTATAAAGTGAAGGCCGGCGCCAAGAGATGCAGACTCGACGAGGGTTCTGGCGAAGGAACCTGCCAGGACGACACCAAAAAGCTGAGATCCACCGCCGAGCGGCATGCCTTACTGATACAAGAGCTAATCTCCATACTGGGTCGTTCAGAGACGCTGGGGATATTGGAAGACGTCAGAGAGCGCCACTTGGCCTGAGTTGTCTTTCACCTCGCTTTTGTTATCTGTACTTGTATTTTGACCATCGCCAGGCTTGTTGGCTGAGGTCTCTTCAGTTGTATTCAGTTATACTCTTGTACTCAGCCTCTTGGCATTTGTTTATATATGAGGGTTTTCTGATTCCTTGCTTGCTTGATGGGGACTCCATTGTCGTGATGGCCTTCTCTCCGAAACTAGAATCGGGGGGAAATATAACCTGTAGCATATTTACACAATCGCATCTGCATTCATATTGCATGACCGGTATTCTTGAGTCTATATCTTATTCCCTGCATCTTCAGGTTTTTCAGGATTGACGAACAAAGAGTCCACTGCTACTCAACCCGAAACAACTGCAAGAGAATCATGGATCAAGTCCAGGTTGAGATGCAGGAAATCCACGAGAAGCTGAATCTGTTCATGCAAGCAATGGAAAACATTGCTAAGGGCCAGGAGAGCCTCCAGACTTTGGTACAGCCGCTGCTGACGCGGACTAATGGGAATGGCAACAATGACCACAATTCTGAACACGTTGAAACTATTCTGGAGGATGGGCCCCCTACGCCTGTGGTTCCACCTGTAGTGACCCCACCTATTGTGGTTGTAAACAATGGCGCTGGCGCTGGCAATGACAACACAGGGAATGGAAATGAGACTGTTGTTAACAATGTTGGACTTGGGGACGCCAACCAAGGCGGTGGTAACAACAATGGCGGTAATGGTTTTGGAAACAATGGTTTCGGCTACAATGATCAGGGGTTTGATTACGTCAATCAGGACGGGAAATTCGGCTTCAACACTCAGGGTTTCGGTTACAAAGGTTTTGGTAACGCTAACCAGGGGTATGGTGGATTTGGTAATATGAATGGTGCTGGGGTGATTCCTGTCAACACTGGGTTTGGACCTGTTAGGGTCAACCAGGGATTCGGTAACGGGGGACGAGGTCCCATGATCAATCAGCAAGGGTTTGGTCGCAATACTGGTTACGACGGGTATGGGAATGAAAATGTGAATTGGGGTGAAGACCGCCAGGAGGACGCTTTTTCTAGAAGAGGCGTAGGACTTAAAGGACCTGTTAATCCTGTGCAGAGGATCAGAATGCTTGAAGAACAGATGAAGGGGGTAGTGAATCAGAACTCCACCGGTTTGGATATGACTACAATGGGCTTGGTACCAGGGCTGAGGGTGCCGTTGAAATTCAAGGATCCCACTTTTGACAAATACAAAGGGGACACCTGCCCTAAAGTCCATGTCCGCTCTTATTACAGGAGGATGTTCGCGTATTCAGATGATGAAAGGATGCTCATGCATTTCTTTCAGGATAGCTTGTCAGGACCTTCACTTGAATGGTATATGGGGCTGGAGCCCACGCAGATCAAAACCTGGAAGCAGTTGGATGATGCTTTCGTGACACATTACAAATATAACAGCGATCTGGCGCCAAACCGGGTCCAATTGCAGGGTTTGTCACAGAAGAACGGTGAAAGTTTTAAAGAGTATGCGCAAAGGTGGCACGATATGGCAGCGAGGGTGCATCCTCCTTTAATTGAAAGGGAGATGAATGACATGTTCATTGGGACATTTACGGGGGTGTTCTACGAAAAAAAATTTAGTGTGTCATTGAGCAGTTTCTCAGATTTGATTCTTATGGGGGAGATGATCGAGAACGGGATTAAAGTTGGAAGGTTCCAAGCAGGTGAGTCTACTTCAACAGGAGGTGCCAAAAAAGCATTTGGTGGTAGACGACAGGGTGATACTAGTGCCATGTTTGGTGGCAGGGGCAGGGGCAGAGGAAGAAATCAGTATGTTCAGTCTCAACAGATAGCTAGTGTCACTATCCCTTTTCCTCAACAAGGGCAGCCTCAGCAACAACAACAACAACCGCAGCAACAGCAAGGACAAAATCCTGGTCAGAGAAGGGTACAAAATGCGAGACCGAAAAGAGTGTTCGATGCACCTCCTTCCACGTATGCGGAACTCCTCCAGACCCTGCTAGGGTTGAACTTGGTTGAAAAGAGAACTTTGGCACCGCCCACAGGGTCGGTCCTTCCTTACAGATATGATGCCAACAAGCATTGCGAATTCCATTCCGGGGCACCCGGGCATGATGTATAAACTTGTCAGGCATTTAAACACAAAGTTCAGGATTTGTTGGACAGCAAAGCTATCAACTTTGGACAGGTGGGTCCAAATATAGTACAACAGCCTATGCCTAATCATGGGGCAAATGCCATCCTGACAGAAGAGAATTTAAATCTAGTGATGGATGTCAACGAGCTGAAGACACCGTTGGGCGAGATTAAAAGCACATTGTTAAGAGGGGGTGTATTCCCGGGTTGTGATGAGTTTTTCCTGGATTGTTGGACCCAGCCAGAGGGTTGTAATGAAATGAAGCGGGGCATTCAGGCTATGATAGATGAAGGTACCTTGCAATTTGATCGAACCGCGGTTGAAAAGCCTGTAGAGGCATTGTGTGATGAGCAGAACGATGTTGCGACGGTAACAATTCCGAGGAAAACAATAACGATAACGGCGCCCGCCAGGCGGCCGACGATCACAACTACCAAAGCAGGACAGTCCCTTTTGAGAGTACTAAAGCAGTGTCGTGGACTTACGGGTTGGAGGTATATTGCGACGGTGAGAAAATTGAAGTCAATGGACAACCAGATGGGGTTGTAGATAATGTTGTCGGAACAGGGGGTATGACCAGAAGCGGAAGAATCTTCACGTCACCCGAGGTAGAGGCAGAAAGATTAGCCAAGGGTAAAGCCAAGGTAACTGAGGGTGGTCCGTCTCAGTCGAAGGAAAAGGAAACGTCACTTAAGGATGTGGAGGAGTTTATGAGGCTCATTCGTAAAAGTGATTACAAAATCATTGAGCACCTCCAGCAAACGCCGTCCAAAATTTCCATCCTATCATTGCTGTTATGTTTCGAGGCCCATCGGAACGCTTTGCTGAAGATTCTGGACACAACGTTCGTTCCTCAAGAAGTTTCTGTTAATCAGTTAGAAGGGGTGATGGCGCATGTCAATGCGGGGCACAATTTGGGAGAGAGCACAATATGGCATTGCAAGTGTTAGTAGAATATGGCATTGCAAGTGTTAGTAGAATGCCGGGGCACAGTCATGTCCCATGTTTTAGTAGACACTGGATCTTCCCTGAATGTGCTACCGAAGAAAGCCATGATGAAGTTGGATATCAGGGGGATTATCTGCACGCCCAGTGATTTAGTGGTAAGGGCGTTCGATGGAACGAGAAGGTCGGTTTTTGGATCAATAGCATTACCATTGCAGGTGGGGCCTGAAATATTTGAAACTGAATTCTATATAATGGACATCCAGCCAGCGTATAGTTGCCTTCTTGGGCGCCCATGGATTCATGCTTTCGGGGCTGTCACATCCACGTTGCACCAAAAGCTGAAGTATATGGTTGGGGATAGTGTCGTCACTGTTTGTGGAGAGGAAGATATTCTGGTTAGCCATTTGTCTTCGTTCAAATATGTCGAGGTCGACGGCGAAATACACAAAACACCTTGTCAAGCCTTCGAGGGGTTGTGAATTAAAGACAAAGCTCCAGTGCCAAGTAAAGCGCCAGATGTGGCCGTATCATCTTATAAGGAAGCTCAAGCTCTAGTGCAGGCAGGCAACACCAAGGGCTGGGGTCAGGTGTTGGATATTCCGGTAAAGATGGATAGATTCAGGCTTGGATATCATCCTTCTTCATCAGCATCCTCTTCAGGAACACCCAAGTTCAGAGGGCCGATAATAATTACACCAAATGGAGTATGCCGTGAGACTATTAATGTTGTTTCCGATGCTGAAGTCGGAGATAGCGACTGTGATATAGACGCGTGGATCAAGCCAAGCGTGCCAGGACAAAATCTTTACAATTGGTCTATCCGGGAAACTGTTCCTGTGACAACTAAATAGTAATGATTTGTTTTCTTAATTGTTGAATAATCCTGTGTCCTACCCGGGGCATAGTGATTTTGCTTAGGGCCATTTGATTATGTACATTACATCGTTTAATCATGAAATAAAGGCGTTTTTCATATACAAATATTGTGATCCCTGTTTTTCCTGTTTTTGTTTTTAACAATAAAATGACAATATGGTTATTTGCTTTGTCTGCGTTTTGAAGCATTTAACCATTTCCTTTGCAGGATTACTATTTCAGATGACATCTACGAACCGCCTATGACTCACTTCGACTTCGAGCACCCGGTATTTCAAGCTGAGGAAGAGATTGTTGAAGATGGCGACGTACCAGAAGAGTTGACCTGGTTATTGAAACAAGAAGAAAGAATCATTCTGCCTCATGAGGAAGTCATTGAGATTATCAATTTGGGGTCGGAAGAGGTTGTGAGAAACATCCGTATAGGGGCTGTGCTGCAGAACGACACCAAGCAAAGGTTGGTTGAGATGCTCAAGGAGTACAGTGATATATTTGCCTGGTCGTACGAGGATATGCCTGGGTTGGATACGGATATGGTTGTGCATCGTCTGCCTTTAAGAGAGGAATGTTCACCTGTTAAACAAAAGCTCAGAAGAACCAGACCGGACATGGCTGTGAAAATCAAGGAGGAAGTGTAGAAACAGTGGGATGCTGGTTTCCTAGCTGTTACCAAATATCCTTCATGGGTCGCTAATATTGTGCCAGTGCCGAAGAAAGATAGTAAAGTGCGAATGATTGTAGACTACCGTGATTTGAACAAAGCGAGCCTGAAAGATGACTTTCCACTTCCTCACATTGATGTGCTGGTTGACAATACTGCTCAGTTCTCCGTATTCTCCTTCATGGATGGCTTCTCAGGCTATAATCAGATCAAAATGGCGCCAGAAGACATGGAGAAGACTACTTTCATTACTCCCTGGGGAACATTTTGTTACAAAGTGATGCCCTTCGGATTGAAGAACGATGGGGCAACATATCAACGTGCTATGACGACTCTCTTTCATGATATGATGCACAAAGAGATCGAGGTTTATGTTGATGATATGATTGCCAAATCCCAGACAGAGGGAGGAGCATTTGGTTAATCTGCTGAAACTGTTCAAAAGACTTAGGAAGTTCAGGTTGAGACTGAACCCTAATAAGTGCACCTTTGGGGTGAGATTGGGTAAACTGTTGGGGTTTATTGTGAGCGAAAAAGGAATAGAGGTTGATCCTGCAAAGATAAAAGCAATACAAGAAATGTCGACGCCTAAAACAGAAAAAGAAGTGCGTGGATTCTTAGGGAGATTGAACTATATCGCCCGGTTCATATCTCACCTAACTGCGACATGCGAGCCGTTATTCAAGTTGTTGAAAAAGGATCAGGTGGTGACCTGGAATGAAAATTGTCAAAAGGCGTTCGACAAGATAAAAGAATACTTGCAGGAACCTCCTGTTTTGATACCCCCAGTGGCCGGGAGACCTTTGATTATGTATTTGACAGTTCTTGAGGAAAGTATGGGCTGTGTTCTCGGTCAACACGACGAGACAGGACGTAAAGAGCATGCAATCTACTATTTGAGTAAGAAGTTTACTGACTGTGAGTCCAGATACTCAATGCTCGAGAAAACGTGTTGTGTGCTAGCCTGGGCCGCCAAACGTTTGAGGCAATACATGCTGAATCATACAACCATGCTAATTTCAAAGATGGATCCAATCAAATACGTGTTTGAGAAGCAAGCACTCTCCGGAAGAATTGCCCGATGGCAGATAGTGTTAACCGAATACAATATCCAATATGTCTCGCAAAAGGCTATTAAAGGTAGCGTTCTGTCGGAGTACCTTGCAGAGCAGCCTGTTGAGGACTACCAGTCGATAAGGTTTGATTTTCCTGACGAGGATATCATGTACCTGAAGATGAAAGATTGCGAAGAACCGTTGTCGGACGAAGGACCGAAGTTGGGTTCCAAGTGGCAGTTAATATTTAACGGAGCTGTAAATTCCTATGGTAGCGAAATAGGTGCAATCATTACTACTCCTCAGGGGTCGCACATCCCCTTTACTGCCCAATTGACCTTTCCCGTTACCAATAATGAGGCTAAATACGAGGCTTGCATCATGGGGCTCGAAGAAGCCGTTGATTTAGAATCAAGCATCTGGATGTATACGGAGACTCAGCTCTAGTGGTGAATCAGATTAAAGGAGAATGGGAGACACGTCAGCCCAATTTGATACCATACATGAATTATGCAAGGAGATTGTTGCCTTTCAAGCAACCTTTGCCCATCAAGGAGTTTTCAAATGGATTCATGGCCAACATAAGAATTGTAGGGCTTGATCTTAGCTTTAATTTGAGTACTAGAAGTCCTCAAGAAGATTTGTGGAACTCATGTTACGATCTTGGCAATCCAGGGGTATTTTGGGAAAGTTGAATTATAGGTCATTTTTCAACATAGGTCAAAATCTCTATCTTCCACTCCTCAAATGAAAAAATGTTCAACATGAGATGTGCTTAAAATGATGTTTTTAGGTTAGATAAGAAGTCATGAGGATTCGAATGGGCTTGTATCACAAAGTTACCAAAAATGGCTTAGAAAGGGAGATTTTTCAAATAACTCAAAGAGGGAAATTGTGGTTTTTGAGTTATAGGTCAATACTGAAGGTGAGATAATACTTAGAAGGGGGGTTGAATAAGTATGAAAGATTAAAACTTAGAAATAAAAACACAATTATTTTTATCCTGGTTCGTTGAACTCAACTACTCCAGTCCACCCTTCCTAGAGTGATTTGCCTTTCTCAACAAGGACTTAATCCACTATTTAATCAAACAGATTACAATAGTAACACCTAGGAACAACTGTTCTTAGTCTTCTCAAGAGCTACTGATTCCAACTGAATCCTCTTAAGGAAAACCTTTACAATCAATGTAAATCAAATACAAGAGTATGAATGCTTCTAAAAAGCTTTTATCACAACAGTGATATTTCTCTTAATTTTAAGTACAAATAATTCTAAGAATGAATATGAAAGAATGAGAGCTTTGAATATTATGATTTCTTTTCAGCAAAATGTCTAACTGAAGAATTTGGTGGAGTCTTCCTTTTATAGGCAATTGATCCAAGGAAGCTGAACGTTGAGAAGAGTGTCCCAAAAAGGTCTGAGTCTTTTTGTCTTCACATCAAGTGACCTTTCCTAGAAGTAGAAAGCACAGAAAAATCCTTTTTGTCTGTGTTCTTGTGTCTAGCACCAATGAGGAAAGAGACGTTTGATTTACTCCAACGGATATAATCTTTGAATATTTCTTCTTCAGTTTTCAGCAAGTTCATCAGAATCTGATTGAGTCAGAGTCTTCTAATGATGTTCAGAACTTTGTTGTATCAGAGTTTTCTGCAGCATGTGTGCTTTCAGCGTGTTGATCATCAGAGCATATTTGACACAGAACTTTAGTACTTGGAAGCTTTAGTACTTTCAGAAACTTCTGTAGAAACTATGCTTTGAGAAACTCTTCATACAATATTCTTCTTAGCTTCAGATGCTTCTGACTAGCTTCAGATGCTTCTGCTTGCTTCAGATTCTTCTGGAGCTTCTTGCTTCAGATCCTTCTGGAGACTACGCTCAGGATCTTCTGTAAACAGCAATCAGAATCTTCTAATGAATGCATCTGGCGCTTCAGAGTCAGTTACTTTCTTGTATACCATTCAGATTTGCTTTTGGAGTGTTAATTTCATTACAATCTGCAGTAAAACTCTCAAGCAAATTTTAGAGTATATAATTCTTAAATATAAAATTTCCTAACAGTTATCATCAAAACAAAGAGATATTATTAAGAACCAATCTGTGTTCTAACAATATCCCCTTTTTTGATGATGACAAAAAGCATTAGAAATTTTGGTTAATTTGAAATATTAAAATTATAACTCCCCCTGAAATGATGAATCTCCCCCTGAGTTAAATACAGGTAAGGAATAGAAACTTCCCTTTTGTCTTTGATTAATCTTAAGAGTTAGATCTTGTTTGTTCTTAAAACATTTGAAGGTCAGAATGTCTTGCAGATTTAAGATTCAGAGTTTGATAATAGACAAATGATCTGAGAGACTCAGAGTTTCTTTTATAGAATGTACTTATCAAATGTTCTGAAATAGTCAGATTAAATGTTAGATAGAATAGATATGTCTGAAGTTTCATTCTGGTGAAGTTATATTAAACAGTTCAGATCTATATTTTCTCCCCCTTTTTTGTCATAAGCAAAAAGTAAAAAAAACTTTAAAAAAACAAATAAAAGGAAACAGTAAATAAGACAATTCAATGGAGAAAACTTTGAATCATTCAAAAGATCAGATCAAGAGTACATAGGCAAACATCAGAAGATATAGCAATAAAGTACAAATGCAAACAACAGATGCAAAAACATTAGAATGAAAAAAAAATCTAAGAGTGTTTGGACAAAAGCATCTTCAATAGATCTGTAATCTCAGAGGATGATTGCTCTTGCTTGGACATCCACTTAGTCATAGTTTCATTCTTTTCATCTTGCTTAGACATCCATTCTGTCATATCCTCAGACTTCTTATCCTGCTTAGCCATCCAGGATTTGATCTCTGACTGTCCAGCTTCCAGAGCAGCAATCTTATCTTCAAAATCTGGGTGTTCTTTCTTTATCTCAGATGAAGAAGTATGATTGGGTTCTGTAGCCTGAACAGAGTCAATTTCCGTTGGTTCTGTAGAGTCTGGAGCATTGGAAGTAGAAGAAGGGTCTACCAGAGTCATAGCCAACAGATTTTCTTCAGATGCATTTTCAGTAGATTCTGTTGATGATGGAGGAGCATCTAAAAGAAGCAGAGGTTCAGATTTGTTGACAGTCCAGAATATAGTCCTTGCAGCCTCAGCAAATCTGAGCTTTGCATCATCAGAACAGACGTTCTTCAGATTTGAAGCTACAGAGTTGAATCTGTTGATGAATCCATTCCAGATAATGTCAGATTCTTTGGCATCCATTGTTGCTGAGCATTTCTTTTGAACAGTACCTAAATACATCTGTATTTCTTGCAAAAATGTTTGAAATAAATGATCAACATTAAGTCTGGGCTTTGGACGTAACACAGTTTCCAGAGTTACAGGTTTAGGATGGGGAGTTGGTGGAAAAAGTGATTTTTGGATGGAAATCAGAGGAGGAGGATAGTATGGAATGAAAGGTATCTCAGGTTTTTGAGGTTGGGATCTGTTTAAAGCATTTAACATATGAGGTTTTGTTCTGGTGTGATTGGTAACTACATCAAAAGGTTCATTTGAGTAGGGATGGAAGGCAAATTTTGGTGGTGCATCAGATGCAACAGTGTTATCAGATGCAATTGGCAGAGCTGAAACAACAACTTTATCAGATTTTGCAGAACATGATATGGTTGCTAAAGATCCTACATCTGACATAGATTTAATGTAATCAAGAATTACAGATGGAAGGATCATTGTGGGTTTTGGTTTCAGAGGGTTGATGGGGTCAGAAGGTTCAACTCTGTCATAAAAGTCTTTCAGTTTGAAACCATAAGACAGATTATGAAATAGAGAAGATACTTGGGCACAAGATATAGAAGATCTTGGATTGGAATTGGGTATTAATATCTCAGATGATGGTGCAGGTGGAGGAATAGGATCTGGAATGGGAGTTTTTGAAGGTATGGTAGGTTCAGGTTGGTTTATCTCAGAGTATTTGTCAGAAGGAGAGATAAGAAAATCTGGATGGATTTCTGATTCTGAGGAGTTAGAAGATGTGGTTGGTGTACAGGAGGTAGAAGATACTTGAAACACCGTTTTTAAGGGTGTGACATCAAGAACTTCTGTCTCAGGGATGTGAGGTTCAGAAGTGTTGGTTTGTTCTGAAGGAATTTCAGATGGTTTGGATGGTTGTTCTGAGATGGGTGAATCAGAAGGAATAGTTATTGGTTCTGATGAAACTGGAGCAGAAGTTACTTTTGTAGGTTCAGAAGTAACAGGTGCAATGGGTTCAGAAGGTGGATTATCTGATGGTGGATTGACAAAGGCTTTTTCTGGTTGAGATTCTTTTTGTTTTTCTGGTTGTTCAGATGATTGTTGTTGTATAGATTGTTGTGGTTGTTGTTCTGATGGTTGTGTTTGTGGAACAAAATGTTTGATAAGGATTTTTGGTTGAGAAGGTTTTGGTACAGAAACTGTTGGTGTTGGAATTGTTTGTGTTGTTGTTTGAGGTGGAACAGGTGTTTGTTTTTGAGGTGATATGGAACTAGGAGCAGTAATAGAAGTGGTTTGTGTTGAAGGTGGTTCTGGTACAGACTTAATATTAGAATCATTTATAACAAGATTTGCAGAAGATACAGAAGATTTAGTACCTTTTATTTTGATCCTCTTGGCAGGTACAAAAGCAGCTTCTTCAGATTCTTTTCTCTTCAAGAGCTTCTTTGGCTTCTCAGCAATCTTGACCTTCTTCTGAGCAGGTGCAGAGTCTACTACAGGCTGAGTCCTTTTCCTCTGTAGTTGTGCTTCTTCTTCTTCTGCATCTGGTAGTGGTTGTCTAGCTAGCTGAATCACATTAGCAGGAACAGGTTTTCCTTCCTTCTTGCATTCATCAATATACATAACAACTATATGTCTAGGCTCTTCAGCAAATAATAAAGGAAAGTCATCTACAGGAACCCTCTTATTCAATTCATACACATTCAGCTTCTTGGGAGCTGTTGTGAGTTCATCAACAATTTTGAGTCTCTGAAGACTTTTAGCATTCAGAGGCTTTCCCATAATAAATTCTAATTCCTCTGTAACTCCAGCAGCGTACAGAGCAGTGACCAAACCATTCTCAGTAAGAAGATCTGAGATCAACCTTCCAAAGGGGATCCAAGTTCTGATCTTCTATCCTTTCTCCTTCACATACTCTCTAGATGCATTGATATGATTCCACAGATGCATAAAAAGAATGTATGGAAGATCTACCTTGGTGCTCTGACTAAGGCAATACATGAAATATAGCTGTTCATTATTGACATAGTCTGGAGAATTAGTTGACTTCCTATTGTGGATGCATCCCATGAAGATCTTGGCCCAGATCTTGTAGTCAGGTTTCAGATCCTTGAATTTGTTAGAAGCTTGACCAGCAGTCATTACTTCTTCATATACCTCATCCATGTCCACACGCCCAGCTGGCAAGTGGGAAACACCATCTGTTTCTTCATATCCAATTAATTTTCTTATCAGATCTTCTGTGATAATAATTTCTTTTCCCAGCACAGAAGATAAGATGAACTTGGGGTAAACTGATGCATGAATCCAGAATTCTTTCACAAGGAGGGGGTAAACTGGTCCAAAGAGCCTATCAAAATACTTAACCCATCCTTGAGCTCCAATGATGGAACGAAACTCAAACCCATTTTCTGCAAGAGAGTCAAACTCTACCATGGATTCACATAGAACTTCCAATTTATCAACAAGCGTTAGAAGAGTTCTTTTGGGAGGAGAATAGGGAGCAACACCCATGTTTTCTGAAGTTACAGCAGCCATAGAAGATTGAAATTGAGCAGCTGTTGATGATGAAGTTGCCATTGAAGAATGCTTTGTCAAACGCTTAGGTTTAGGATTTTTATGCAGAGAAAAGAGGAGATGAAAACGCATGTAATTTCTGAGAGTGTGAAAAGTGTGAAAGTGAATACAAGTCATGTATTTATACTAGCACTTAGGCATATCAACAGTCAGAAATTTGCACGTTTTAACAAGCAATAAATGAAAAGAATAATAATCATTTCAAAACATTAATTGCTTCTGACAATTTGGGGGGAAAATCAAGATTTTCACTATTCAAACTTCACCTCAAACGTCTCTTCAGTTATGTACACGCTACCTCTTCAGATTTGGTGTGACACGTGTTTGCTTGCATGTGTTCTGAAATCTCTTAAGAAATGAAACGTTAGCCAACGTTCAGATCTTCTAAAGACTGTTAGTTCAGAGTTTCTCAAAAGAAATATTGATCAGAATAAAATAAGCAAACAGAAGAAATACTTCAGAGCATTAAGCATTTTTGCATCTGTAAAAATTTGCTTCTGATAAATATCATTCTGGACAAAAATCCATACCAATATTTTTCAGAATAAAATTGAATCTATCTTCAACAAGGGGTTTTGTAAAATATTTGCCCATTGATGATCTGTATCAACAAAGGCTAAATTTATGATTCCCTTCTGAACATAGTCTCTGATGAAATGATGCTTTATTTCTATATGTTTTGCCTTAGAATGTAAAATGGGATTCTTGGACAAACATATAGCAGAAGTATTGTCACAAAAGATAGAAATGTTACTCTCAAAAATTTGATAATCTTCTAGTTGACTTTTAATCCAGAGCATCTGCGTGCTACATCCAGCAGCAGCAATGTATTCAACCTCTGTGGTTGAAAGTGCAATTGTGGGTTGCTTCTTGCTGTACCAGGAGATTAGATTTCTTCCTAGAAATTGACAACTTCTAGAAGTACTTTTTCTTTCCACTCTGTCTCCAGCGTAGTCAGCATCACAGAATCCAACTAATTTGAAATCATCAGATTTTCTGTAACACAAACCTACATTAGAAGTACCTTTCAGATACCTTAGAATACTCTTGACAGCTGTCAAGTGTGATTCTCTAGGATCTGATTGGAATCTAGCACACAGGCAAACACTGAACAATATGTCAGGTCTAGAAGCAGTAAGATAAAGAAGAGAGCCAATTATACCTCTGTAGAGCTTCTGGTCTACTTTCTTACTTACCTCTTCCTTGCCAAGTGAGCTAGTAGGATGCATTGGAGTCTTTACCAGCTTGCTATCAGACATGTTAAATTTCTTCAGAAGTTCTTTAACATATTTTGTCTGATGTATGTAGGTGCACTCTGGAGTTTGATTAACTTGGATTCCTAGAAAGAATCTGAGTTCTCCCATCATGCTCATTTCAAATTCTGCCTGCATACATGTAGCAAACTCCTTTCCAAGCATAATATTTGTTGATCCAAAAATAATATCATCTACATAAATTTGGCAAATTAGAAGATCTTTCTTAATTGATTTACAAAAGAGTGTTGTATCCACTTTGCCTCTGATGAAATTCTTCTCCAGAAGAAAATTTCTCAATCTCTCATACCAAGCTCTAGGAGCTTGTTTTAAACCATATAGAGATTTCTTTAATTTGAAAACATGATCTGGAAATTTTTCATTTTCAAAACCAGGAGGTTGGTGGACATAAACTTCTTCTTCTATAATACCATTAAGAAAGGCACTTTTAACATCCATCTGATACAGAGTGATGTTATTTTGTGCAACAAATGAAATAAGAAGGCGTATAGATTCTAACCTTGCCACTAGAGCATATGTCTCAGTGTAATCAATACCTTCTTGCTGACTGTACCCTTGAGCAACCAACCTTGCCTTATTCCTCTCAACTTCTCCTTTCTCATTTAGTTTATTTCTGAAGACCCATTTTGTACCAATTATATTGAATCCTTGAGGTCTTTGAACTAGATCCCATACATCATTTCTGCTGAATTGATTTAGCTCTTCTTGCATGGCAATAATCTAATCATTGTCTTGCATAGCTTCATCTACAGAAGATGGTTCAATTTCTGACACTAGTCCAAATAGTGATGCTTCAGATGATCTTAGAAAGGATCTTATTCTGATGGGATCATCCTTCTTTCCAATAATGACATCCTCTGGATGAGAAGCTTTAATTCTGGATGATGATCCTCTAATAGTTGACTCTTCAGAAATGTTTAGATTATTCATCTGAGAAGTTAAAGGAGTAGCATCTGGAGTTGCTTCTGGTTCCTTCTCTTGAATTTTGTCTGCTTCTGGAACTTCAGAGTCAATGAAGACTACTTCCCTATCTGCAGAGTTATCAAACTGCTTTGGCTTTTCAGAGCCAAGCTTATCATCAAATCTGACATGAATGGATTCTTCCACAATCTGTGTCTCAGTGTTGTATACTCTGTAGCCTTTAGAGCGTTCAGAATATCCAAGCATGAAACACTTTTATGCTTTGGAATCAAACTTGCTCAGATTTTCCTTAGTGTTTAACATATAGCAAATACATCCAAAAGGATGAAAATATGAAATGTTGGGCTTTTTGTTCTTCCACAGTTCATAAGGAGTCTTCTTCATAAGGTCTAACAGACACTCTGTTCTGAATGTAATAGGCTGTGTTGATTGCTTCTGCCCAAAAATGTTTTGCCAGATTTGTCTCATTGATCATGGTTCTGGCCATTTCTTGCAGAGTTCTGTTTTTCCTCTCTACAACCCCATTCTGTTGTGGAGTTCTAGGACAGGAAAAATCATGAGCAATTCCATTTTCAGAAAAATATTTTTCAAAATATTTATTTTTAAATTCACCACCATGATCACTTCTGACTTTTATAATTTTGAAATTCTTTTCATTCTGGACTTGCTTGCAGAAGTCAAAGAACACAGAATGTTACTCATCCTTGTGTTTTAAGAACTTTACCCATGTCCATCTACTAAAGTCATCAATAATGACTAATCCATACTTCTTGCCTCTGATGGATGCAGTTTTCACTGGTCCAAACAGATCAATATGAAGTAATTCTAGTGGTTTAGAAGTAGAAACAACATTTTTTGATTTGAAAGATGTTTTTGAAAACTTCCCTTTTTGGCATGCTTCACAAAGAGCATCTGAAGTGAACTTCAGATTAGGGAGTCCTCTGACAAGATTAAGTTTATTAATCGGAGATATACGTCTCATATTAATATGGCCCAATCTTCTGTGCCAGACCCATTGCTCTTCATTAACAGACAAGAGGCATTTAACATTTTGAACTTTGAGTTCTGAAAGATTTATTTTATAAATGTTGTTTTTCCTCTTACCACTAAATAGGATAGAGCCATCCTTTTGACTAATAGCTTTACAACATTTTTGATTAAAGGTAATATCATAACCATTGTCACTTAATTGACTTATGGACAATAAGTTATGCTTTAACCCTTCAACAAGTAAAACATTAGTAATAGAGGGAAATTTACCATTTCCAATAGTGCCAGATCCAATGATCTTGCCCTTCTGGTTCCCTCCAAACTTCACGTCACCTCCAGATCTAAGTTCCAGGCTTTGGAACATAGACTTTTCTCCTGTCATGTGTCGTGAGCATCCAGAGTCCAGGTACCATGATTGGCGTCCTGACCTTGCTGCTAAGAACATCTGTAATAGGAATTATTTTGTTTTTATGGACCCAGATCTTCTTGGGTCCTTTGGGGTTAGTTGGTTTGTAGTTTTGTCTAAACTTCTGTTTTTCAACATAATGTTTATTCTGACTTGCCTTTGGTTTAAACACATAAGTATTCTTCTCAGAGCTTATGTGTTTAATGTCATTTAAGTGACCAAATTTAAATTGAGAATACAGAGGTGTCTTCTTGATGAAAAGTTTGTCAACAGATTTTGGATTGCTTCCAGATGAAGATTCATATCCAATACCTCTTCTGTTGTTTCCACTAACACCATAGATCATAGAAGCCATCTTGCTTCTGTCTATGCTCTTAGTAAGAAATCTCTGAAAGCTAGAGTCATATTTTTCTAAAATATTTTCACATGACTTAGTCTCAGATTCAGATTATTGTTGAGTTATTTCAAAGTCATTTTTGATTTTCAGATTAATTTCTTTTTGCTCAACAAGTTCTGTCTTCAGAAGATCAATCTCAGATTCAAGATTGCTTTTCAGCTTCTTGTATTTGAGTTTGATATTGTTATAACTTTTAAGAACTTCTGTTAAAACTTTTATAAGTTCTTCTTTGGTAAGTTTAGCCATTACCTCTTCTGCGTCATCATCAGATTCAGAATCTGATTCATATCCTGAGGTACCTTCCTCTTGATCCTCTGTGCTGGCCATCAGTGCAACATTGGCACATTCTTCTTCTGATTCAGAAGATGATTCAGATTCATCTGAGTCATCCCATGTTGCCATCAGAACCTTCTTCTTTTTGTTAAACTTCTTCTTGGGTTTTTCTTTCTGAAGTTTGGGGCAATCATTCTTGTAATGCCCAGGTTCTTTGCACTCATAGCACACAACTTCTTTCTTGCCAGATCTTCTGTGCCCAGAAGATTCCTTTCTGTTATCAGATCTTCTGAAGTTGTTGAACTTCTTTCCCTTGTGCTTCTAGAGTCTGTTGATCCTTCTGGACAACATGGATAATTCATCTTCTTCAGAAGAAGAAGATTCTTCAGAGCTTTCTTCAATAACCTGCAAAGCTTTAGCAGATTTGTTAGATTTTAAGGCAACAGATTTACCTTTTTCTTTCTTCTGAGGTTCATCTTCCTCAAGCTCAATTTCATGGCTCCTCAGTGAGCTGATGAGTTCTTCTAGAGAGATCTTGTTCAGATCTTTAGCCATCTTCAAGGCAGTCACCATTGGTCTCCATTTGGTAGGTAGACTTCTGATGATTTTCTTTACATGATTTGATGTAGAGTATCCCTTGTCCAGAACCTTTAGCCCAGCTGTGAGGATCTGAAATCTGGAGAACATGGCTTCAACAGATTCAGAGTCTTCCATCTTGAAGGCCTCATACTTCTAGATCAGAGCCATAGCTTTTGTCTCCTTGACTTGAGAATTTCCCTCATGAGTCATTTTTAGGGATTCAAACATATCAAAAGCAGTTTCCCTGTTTGTAATTTTTTCATACTCAGTATGGGAAATTGCATTCAATAATATAGTCCTGGCTTTGTGATGATTTCTAAAATCTTTCTTCTGAGCATCTGTCATAGATTTTCTGTCTATCTACTTGTCATTCCCATCTGTGGGATGGACATATCCATCTATGACTAGATCCCATAGATCAGCATCATATCCTAGGAAAAAACTCTCAATTCTGTCTTTCCAGTAATCAAATTTCTCCCCATCAAACATAGGGGGTTTGGTGCTGATCCTGTCCCTTTCTTCATATTTATTGTTAATGTTGGATGTTGTATTATCAGCCATTGTAACAAATAAATATATATATCAAAGTATTTCTCTCTGGATCTTTACTGTCACTGTTAAGTGGTAGCACACACAGAACCGGAGCTTTGATGCCAACTGAAGGTGAGATAATACTTAGAAGGGGGGTTGAATAAGTATGAAAGATTAAAACTTAGAAATAAAAACACAATTATTTTTATCCTGGTTCGTTGAACTCAGCTACTCCAGTCCACCCTTCCTAGAGTGATTTGCCTTTCTCAACAAGGACTTAATCCACTATTTAATCAAACAGATTACAATAGTAACACCTAAGAACAACTGTTCTTAGTCTTCTCAAGAGCTACTGATTCCAACTGAATCCTCTTAAGGAAAACCTTTACAATCAATGTAAATCAAATACAAGAGTATGAATGCTTCTAAAAAGCTTTTATCACAACAGTGATATTTCTCTTAAGTTTAAGTACAAATAATTCTAAGAATGACTATGAAAGAATGAGAGCTTTGAATATTATGATTTCTTTTCAGCAAAATGTCTAACTGAAGAATTTGGTGGAGTCTTCCTTTTATAGGCAGTTGATCCAAGGAAGCTGAACGTTGAGAAGAGTGTCCCAAAAAGGTCTGAGCCTTTTTGTCTTCACATCAAGTGACCTTTCCTAGAAGTAGAAAGCACAGAAAAATCCTTTTTGTCTGTGTTCTTGTGTCTAGCACCAATATGAGGAAAGAGACGTTTGATTTACTCCAACGGATTATAATCTTTGAATATTTCTTCTTCAGTTTTCAGCAAGTTCATCAGAATCTGATTGAGTCAGAGTCTTCTAATGATGTTCAGAACTTTGTTGTATCAGAGTCTTCTGCAGCATGTGTGTTTTCAGCGTGTTGATCATCAGAGCATATTTGACACAGAACTTTAGTACTTGGCAGCTTTAGTACTTTCAGAAACTTCTGTAGAAACTATGCTTTGAGAAACTCTTCATACAATATTCTTCTTAGCTTCAGATGCTTCTGACTAGCTTCAGATGCTTCTGCTTGCTTCAGATTCTTCTGGAGCTTCTTGCTTCAGATCCTTCTGGAGACTACGCTCAGGATCTTCTGTAAACAGCAATCAGAATCTTCTAATGAATGCATCTGGCGCTTCAGAGTCAGTTACTTTCTTGTATACCATTCAGATTTGCTTCTGAAGTGTTAATTTCATTACAATCTGCAGTAAAACTCTCAAGCAAATTTTAGAGTATATAATTCTTAAATATAAAATTTCCTAACAGTTATCATCAAAACAAAGAGATATTATTAAGAACCAATCTGTGTTCTAACAAAAACAAGTCCATGTGATATACCATTTTGATCAGAAAATGTATTTTGAGAATGATGGGAATATTACATTTTGCAAATAAGGCCATTTTCAAGCACTTTCCTTTTGTTGCTTAAGAATGAAGTAACACATCAATACATGGCCATGGGATCCAAAACAAGGGAGATATCATAGCCATTCAATTCTAAATATCAGGAAATGAGAATTTCACGCAAAATCAAGAGCTGTGGCAGAGCAATTCATTGACTACACATATGAGAAATTGAAGGAGAATGAGAAATTAAAAATCTCATTCTGTTAGCTCCAGAAAGTTCTAGAGGTTTCCAATGCATTCTATATAAGCATTGCATTGGATTCAGATGAATTTTTGGAAGGATTGAGCCAGGAACAAGAAGGAGCCATTGAAATTTCTTCATCTGCATCAAAAATTGTGTTTGGTGATTGGGAAGGATTCAAGGCAATTCAGTGCATACAGAAGCTCCACAACACTTCATTGATCGTGTCCTGGAGAAGATTGAAGGGTGGTTTGAAGGTTTTCTGGTTCTGTTCACTCAAATTTTGCAGGTTGGTAAACTTCATCGTGTAGCTTGATATAGATAGAATTGTTAGGTTTTAAATGGTTAGATGCAATGTAGATCATGGCTAGGTCGTTTCTGGTAAAGAAACTTGATGATTAGAGGCAAAACCTTAGGCGTGGCAATTTTTGTTAGAGCTTGGCTCTTGTGATTCTTGGAGGATTAATGGTGTTTAGATGATGGTAATTGATCATTGTAACATGTAGTTCATGTTAGTACCTTTAATTTTAAGAATGGTGACCATCGAGACTTGGTGATTTCACTGCAACTTTGATCGGGTTTGGCTTTTGAGGGTGA
>OZ012741.1:352642669-352658396 GCA_963859935.3 Lathyrus sativus
GCATCCGCAACTGACTTGCTCTCTCCTGGATCCAAACCCTGTAAGGTGCATAGGCCTGACAGTCATTCTTCCCTAACAACGGCTTCCCTCTTCGGTTAATACGCGTCCAGGCATGCTGCAGCTTGGCCAATAACCCCCCCTTTAAATCTCCGGTGAAGTACAGAGATTCCTGTACTTCTTCCTCCTTTGGCGGGTTCTTCAGCGCATATCCGAACTGACGGACCAACAGAGATGGGTTGTAGTTGATACACCCTTTCCTTCCTATCAGCGGGACATTAGGGTAACCAGAACAACTGAAGATAAGCTCGGATCCCAGAAGATCTCTATCAAACCATTCGACGTCTTCGGAAGATAGCCTCATCAGGCGCTCTGACCAGCTAGCGGTGGTTGCACTCTCCACAAAAGACCCCTTCATGGGAAGATGACTTTTGAACCACATATTCAGTAGAGGAGCACAGCAGTAAACAACTTTCCCCCTTCTGTTTTCGTTCTTGTAGTGCAAGGAGTGGTAGAAGTCTCCGATCAACGTTGGCACTGGATTGCCGGCAGCGGATAGATGGAAAGCGTCCAAGTCTACGAAATTGGGCAAGTTAGGGAACAACACAATTCCATAAATGCATAGAGCCAAGATAGCGTTGAAAACCACCCAACATCTGTTCTTGGCATACTCCTGAGCTTTTCCAACCAGGAAATCAAGAGAGAACCCTGAAACCCCAAGCCAAGAAGTCACTAATAGTTCTGCAGCGTCCATATGCAAAGCTTTGGCTAAGTCCTCCAACTTGGGCTCAGCAGCAGAGTGAATAAAGGGAACCTTGTTCTGCACGGGTAGCTCAGTAAACTCCACATACTCCTCGATGGTAGGCCCTAGAATGAAGTCAGCAAACGTAAAACATCTCAAAGCGGGGTCATAGAACTGCATCAAGGTGTGCAGCCCGTTCATCTCATCAGCGGTGGGCTTGCAGACTAATCTCAGTAATCTCCCATGACTCATTCTGAAGCTTCTCCTAACCTCCTCATCAGCAAGAAATATCAGGCCAAGCAAAGAAGTAATATTAGGTGAAGGCAGCTTATACGCAACTGTTTTCCTCAAACCAGCCATAATCAATACTCAGAAGTCTGGGCACTAGAATCGGAGGATATGCAAATGCACCTGCAGCACAGACACACGTTAATGGGATGCAATGATAATGGGTATGCAACAATGCAATGCACATAACATGCAACAGGGACCAACTGCCATAGCTGAATAGCCTGAACCATATCAAGAAGTCTCAGATAGACTCCATAGAAGTCCTCAAACCCTGGTCTCAGATAGACCTGAAACAAAGCTCCGACAATGGCCTCTGACAGACCTCAAACTATAACTCCAACTGGTCTCTGGTAGACCTCAAGTCACATCTCCAACTGGTCTCTGATAGACCTCAGAACCCTCCAACTGGTCTCTGACAGACCTCAGAACTCTCCATAAATACCCAGGATCTCTGATCAAGGAACAAACTGGTAGTCTGAAGGTCTAGTTACCTGCATAACCCCAAACCCTCTCATAGGTGGATGTCCTAGTAACTGACAAAGGTATGACATCCTATGCGGTCGTCGGCGTCACAGACTTTCAGGGTTGATGATACGATTCCCAGAAGGAGTGGCATCATCAAATCCTGAAGAGGCCTCACTTAGCCAACTTCCAAATGATCGGTTCCCGGAGTCGACAATTCAGCTGACCAACAACCCCTTCGACCCAAAGGGTAGAAAAAGAAGCCAACCAGAAGAACCTCGTCCGAGTGTAGATTTCATGAGACACTAATGCAAGCAAAGTCGGCACGTGCCCACTACTTTCTACTCTAATTCTAGGTGCACTCAAGCCCAGGTCCGGCTTATCTCTCAATCATAGAACCACCCATCACAACCCCAATACAGCAATAATAATCAGTATATATAATGCTGAAAATAAAGGTCAGAAATATATAAATCCATACAAAATCCTCGACGGGAAAACAAGCGTTAGGATTGACTCTCTTAAGGGACGTTGGATCCCAAATGCATAAGGACTATCGCAGTCCTTAGCAGCCAGGGGACGTTGGATCCCCAGCAGAGTCGCTAGCTGTCGCTACTGCGAAAATCGGCGCCGGCTGAACAGAAGAGTCGCCACCGTGCGTTATTTATCCCACGGGAGGGAAAGGAAACGCTCAGAGTAAACCTCGCACAACACGAAAAAGGTATGGTCGTCACAACCAAAACCTGGATTCGGGAGTCGGTTACGCAAGGGGAAGGTATTAGCACCCCTCACGTCCGTCGTACTCGACGGGATTCACGCTTGTTTTCGGGTATGGATTGTTATTCTATCTACTCTACAGGTCAAAGGGTTAAAAGAAAATAAAATGAAAAATAAAATTACTCGGCAAAGTATCGCACTTTATGCCTACGTATTCCCGTCTGGAACGAGAAATCAGAGTCAACGTAGTTCGCCTACCTACTGGAAAGGAGGGGAAGGTTGCTCGCTAGGATATCGCATCCTATGCCTACGTACTTTCATACAGCATGAAAGATCAGAGCAAACGTAGTTCGGGCCACGTACGACACAAGTCTGTCTTGGTTGATTTTATTCCTTCTGAAAAAGGTTTTCTGATTAACAGTCCCGGCGGACAAAAATGACGTCTTGATGAGTTCACGTTCTTTTACGGAAGAAGTGTCTTTTAGTGTGTTTGAAATATTTATTGTGTTTTCTGTTTGTTTTGAGGAAGAAGAGACAGAACTCTAACCTACGGTTGCGAAGGGAATCAAACTAACCTAATGTTATCATGCATGGGTTAAGACCTAGTGTCTATCATGCTCCTCTCTTGCGCAGAGAGAAACAGAGATCCTAAGGGAATAGACGAAAACAGAAACAATATCAGATATACCATAAAGCAGTAAAATGCATGAATGCAACAATACAAGCGAGGCAAGGGAGTCCCACTCAACCTCGAACCTAGAAAACAATAGGCAAAAGTGAACAGACTTCACTTTCAACCCAACAGGGTAAACAACAAACAATACAGTCAGGAAAACCAATCAATACATCAGAAATGAAATACAGCAGAAAAATAAACAGCATCAGCAGCTCTGCACCACATCTATCTTCAAGCTTCAGCAAGCATCAATCTCCATCTCCACAGCCTTCAAGCAAAGTCTTGATCATTAATCTTCAGTCTACATTGGCTTTTCTTCAAGTCTCAATCTCTAGGAGAAACATCAGTCAACCAGATGAAGTGAATGAATGTTAGACAGTCAATTACCTACCAAGGGTGGTTTATTAACTGTTAACATTATACAGACAATTTTCCCTCAAAAGTTCTATCTTTCAAATACATTCACTGATCCTTCCAAAGAAAGGAGGTGGATATTTGAAAGAGACTTTGAATCATAAGGAAAGGATGGATGCAGACAAAGCATTCCATGTTTGAGAAACAAGTTTTCTAATCTAGAGCTCTGCCTAGCTCCTAAACCCTAGTCTCCTCAACAGCTGCTAGCAAGAATCTCCTCATCAACTCTGGAAGTTGTTCTTCAGGCTCTGGATCTCCAATGGCTTCATCATCACAAGTCTTCAGCTCTCCCAATCCCCTAGCAATCCCAATACCCACTCAGACAACTCAATAATCCCCAGAGGGCACACCACACCAGTCACACAAATATAGACAGTAATATACTAATAGCAGTAGGGGAATCCTAGTGATTTCTAAGGGGGATCTATCCTATACCCATAACCCCTATAGTCCATACCCCAAAAATCAAATGAAAATTTCCTAAAAGAATTAAACTATCTCATCTAATGTTGATTTAAAACCCTACTTTTGTTCATGTTGTTTTCACCTAAACTAAACACCTAAAATTAATTCCTAAAAAATATGAACTAAATTGTATGCACAAGCTAATTTTATCTACTAATCAACCTAAAAAGAATAGGTAAAAAATATTAAAGCAACTAGTAGAACAAAAATTATCAAAATCATGTATGAAATGAAACACCTAAAATAGGCATTTATTTGGAAAATATGGGAAAAATATCAAATAAAAAATAAAATGCAATTTTTATTTTTTATAATTTTCTAGACAGAATTATTGACCTATAGAAAAAACAAGAATAAAAAAATATTAATTTTTCATTTTTATATGATTTTTTAAAGATGCAAAAATATTAAAGGAAATTAAAACACAAAAAATGGAAATTAAATGGGAGGGGTGAGAATAGCATCTGCGCCCTAGTTATAATCCAGGTGGGCCACCAGCTGGGAGGTGCGAATATCAAAGTTACTAGGCCCAGGAAGCAATCAGAAACAAACAAAAAATAAAAAGAGGTACAAACGGTGCAGATAGTAAAATTCTCAGTTTAAAATCATTGGGCCTGCGCTTGGGAGGGTGGCATTAGCAAGTAATCCCAAAGCCCATCAGAAAGGCTTTAATGAAACGGTGCGTAGCACCTTCAGGGTTTCCCTCCCTTGTCAACTTCAAACCACGGCCGTTGGATTAGATTCAGAGTCATGGTCAAACACGAGATCCCACGGCTATCCATCATCGTCCCCAATTATCCTCTAGGGTTTCAGAAAAAACCAGTCCCATGCATGCTTCTTCCATCCCTTCGTGTTCTATCCATTCACCATGAAATCACAAGGTACAAAAAGCAAAAACGATCCATTTTCTTCCCTCTACACAACCATGGCATCAACTCCTTCTAAAACTCAGCCAATAAGGGAACCCGATAGGTAGAACAGATAGAATCCACCATTAACACCTGATATCAACTGCTTCAATTCTCCTTAATTTTTACCCTAAAATGATCTACAAGCCATGCTAATCAACCTGAGCCATTCATCTAGGATTATCTTGCCATAAACTGTGTGTTATCAATCCTAACAGATTTGGTGCACTATGAGCAACCTCCACAAAACTTCTCCAAACTCTGTGAAAATAATCACCTAACCACCTAGGTCTCTAATATACTAACAATCCTATGCCATGATCACTATGCTAGCTAATTCGAAGGAAAACATACCTGGTGCAATTTCTTGAAAACAGGTGCTAAAATCCTTGAATCTGATGCTTGTGATGAGTGGAAAATGATTAAGGAGCTTGATTATTAATTCTGTATGCAATGAATCTTGTCCAATCTCCTTGAATCTTGCAATCACCAAAATCTTGCTTCTTGGAGGATTAACTTGAACAACACAATTTCTTCCCCAAAGCTACCAAACTCTGATGTGAATGTGATCCATGGAAGATATTGATGATGATCAAATCAAGAAAGATGGAAATTGGTGGAGATTTGAGAGTGTTTGAAATGCTTTTGCAAATTGGAGAAAAGTGAGTGAAACTTGTGATTTTGAGAAAATGAGATCACCAACCATGGCATGAACCATATCATATCAATATATACATGAGGTTAGAAACTCCTAGAAGCTTGGAGAAACTTCCCATGTGTGATTTCCCTTGGATTTGGTTTATGTATCTTCCATTACAAGTAACCATGAATAACTCTTAAAATGTGAACTAAGCTCAAAATTCTACTTTAGCCAATGTTCTTAAAATTATCTTTCCATTCAAAATGACCTATAATTTTGCTTCATTTGGCCAAAATATGAAAAATCTCATTTTTAAGTCCATTTTTATTCATTAAATCCAACAATTTTGAAACCTTGTGCTATGAATCTTTCCAATCTCTCATGGTAACTTTTCTATACTCAAAATTTCATTTGGAACAAGTTTGATGTTGTAAAGTTTTCCATTTGAAGCTTCCTTGTATGAGTTTTGGGCATAGGTTGAAATGACCTGTAATTCTCAAATGACCAAAATACCCTTTACTTGCCAAGACCATAAGTAGAGTTCCACAAATCATATGAAGGCATACTATACCATTATAGAAATCTAAGACAATTAGGAACAACTCTTATGTTGACCAGAAATTCATTTGAAATCTCCTTGAGGGGTAAAAATAGCTTGGAAGTTAAGTCACTTTCACAGACAAAATTTCAGATACCCCAGATGACCTGTAACTTGCAAGGACCATAACTTGAGTTCTATAAATCTACTTGATGTCTTCCACCACTCAAATTAAAGGTATTGAGATCCTCTACAAGTTTCATGTTGGCCAAGGATCCATTTGAGGCTTGCATTTTGACTTATTTTGCTTGGAAATTTGACCTAAACTAGGGGATTTTACACAGAAACCCTAATTTAGAAACTCCTCTTCTCCTTGATGTCTCTTGAGTTCTCCTTGGCATACCACCATATCCTATTCTATATGTCAAATGATGAACCCCACATCTCTCCAATAGCCCTTAATGCCTTTCAATCAGTCAATTGATCTACAGTTGACCTAGAGTTGACCCCAGATGAAACCCTAGTTGACTGTCTTCAACTGCAATACTTGTGACCATACCAATGACTTGTCTCCTTCTCCAAATGACTTTCTAAGTCCTCCAAGATGTCTAGATACTCCCCATGCTCAGCCCACAGTTCACACTTTCCTTGATGACCCCCAGATATCCTCAGATAGGAGATAGATGCACTTGCTTGATCCATTGACTTGATAACTTTTAAATTCTTTCTGATGACTTGAATGGGATTGAATCAGGATAATAACCTCTTGATAGGCCTCTAGAGATGAGAATAATGATTGGTCCCTGTTGGATGATTTACTATGCTATGCTATGCAGATGATTAGACTATGTACATGCCTCTATATGCAAATGCTAATGATATTGAAACATAAACCAAGTGAATAAGGTTGAGCAAATTTTAGGGTGCAACACATCTCCATCTTTGGAATCTTCTTGGTTGACTGGGTTGATTCCTGTCGTGATGTTGAGACATTGGATGGAACATCTTTTGCTTGGATCCAGAAGGCTTGTGGTGTGAGGCAGGATTATTGTCTGTATGAGCTTTCTTTTCTTCATCAAATCCTAACCCTGTCTTGTCTCCTGTCCTTCTTCCAGATTGAAGAATCATATCCAAGGTTTTGGTACCATTGTTTATCATTCTCACAAACTTCCCCATTTGATCAATCTGGGAAGTTAATTGAGCAACTTCATCATTCAACTTAGTGATAGTCTTGATATGTTTAGCAACTTCATCATTCAACTCCTTAATAGTTGTAAGTTGTTCCTCTTTTTCAGTCTTCATTTTGATGATGAGTTTATTATGTTTTTCACCTTGATAGCATACCTCTTCGCTTCTAAGGCGCAACTCTTTATAGGAAGCTGCAAGTTCTTCAAAAGTTAATTTATCTTCACTGGAGTCTTCATCAGAATAGTATCTTTCAGTCAGGGTTGTTACATGTTTGTCAGACTCTTCTTTAAAATCACTGTCATTATCTTCATCAGTCCAAGAGACAGCTAGACTTTTCTTTTATTTCTTGAGATATGTTAGGCATTCAACTCTGATGTGACCAAAACCTTCACACCCATGGCATTGTATCCCTTTGTTATTTGTGGGTTTTTCTTCAGTCCTGGTTCTTCTACCTGCATCATTGGACCTACTGATGTCATGAGAGATGTTCTTAACATTAGGTTTTGACTTCACATCTATTCTTTTAATCACTTTGTTGAACTGTCTTCCAAGAAGAACTATGGCATTTGATAAGCTTTCATTAGTATCCTCATCTGATTCATCCTCTCCATTTTCAGTATTTGACATAAAAGCTATGCTCTTTTTCTTATCATCTTTGTCACTCATTCCTACTTCAAAGGTTAAAAGAGACCTAATGAGTTCATCCACTCTCATTTTGCAGATGTCTTGTGCTTCCTCTATAGCAGTTACCTTCATGTCAAATCTCTTGGAAGAGATCTGAGAATTTTTCTTACCAGCTTTTCTTCAGACATCTTTTCACCTAGGGCATTCGAAGCACTGGCTATTTCAAGAATATTCATATGAAAGTCATGTATGCTTTCATCATCTTTCATCCTTAGGTTTTCAAACTTTGTAGTTAGTAGTTGAAGTCTAGACATCTTTACTTTGGATGTACCTTTATGAGTAGTCATGAGTATCTCCCAAGCATCTTTAGCTACCTCACAGTTGTTCACTAATCTGAATATGTTCCTATCAATTCCATTGAATAGAGAATTCAAGGCTTTGGAGTTACCAAGAGCCAGTTCATCCTCTTCCTTTTTCCATTCTTCCTCAGGCTTCAAGTCAAATGTGGCCTTTCCATCTTTATCAATAATCACAGGAAGTTCACATCCTTTTATAACAGCTTTCTAGGCCTTACTGTCCAAAGATTTTAAGAAGGCAACCAGACGTGGTTTCTAATAGTCATAATTACTCCCGTCCAGAACAGGTGGTCTGTTCACAAATCCTCCTTCTTTGTCCATAGTACCAGAAAATATCGTCCCTAGATCTCACCTAGAACTAGAGCAGGATGCCTTATCTGGTACCAATTGAAATTTTGGTATCAAATATCATATGTCTAAGGTGATGTTACAACACTAATATATGTTCAATCATCAATAAGAACAAAGACAAACATATAACAGATGTAAAAAGACACAAGCAATTGTTAACCCAGTTCGGTGAAAACACACCTACGTCTAGGGGCTACCAAGCTAGGAAGGAAATCCACTAAGTAGAATTAGTTTGAAGATATACAATAGACTCTATCTATTTTACCATCTTCTCACCTAATCTCTACCCTTTCAATTTTTACCTAGAACACACCTAGATAAGGGACACCTCTCACTCCCCCTTCAATCATAGCAGTGATAACAAACAACAAATTAAGACTTTAGAAGACACTCTTCAAAGACACAACTTGATCTTGCTTAAAAGATTCAATCAAGTACTATGCACTCTTGCTTACAAGCTTTGAGTGAACAATTTACAACACAGAACTTAGTCCAATTCACACATTTAGGAAATGAGTGAATGGCTCACAAACTAACACAAAACACACGAAAGCTAGAGTGTTAAACCTTGCACAATTGCACACTCTTAAACCTAGCTTCCTTGATCTGAAAGCTAGGGTTGTAAATCCTTAAATAGTAGCCCATGGACGGGCTTGGGTTGTGGAAAAAGTAACAGCGGATTGAGAGGAGATCAATCTACATTATTCGCATCAATGAAACATATTTGATTTGATCCAATCAGATCCAATCAAATCACTCTTTATATCTCCAAGATAATCTTCAGAAAATAGCTCCATTTGAAATCATAATTTCTCTACGATATGTGTAACAAAAAAGCCTTTGGCTAATGACACAATCCATGCAGAAATACACCAGATCAGTGCAAAGAGTTGCACAAAGAAACACATTCTCACAGAATGTTTTGTTCATAAGAGTTAGGAGATCATGCTTGACATCATAACCTAAGTCCTGCTACAACAGATAAAGCTACCTGCAGAACCTTAAAACCACATGTCACGATATCCTGTAGGACATCTTGTGATTACACCAAGTTTTACCAAAATGCCCGCCGATCAGGAACTAACAATATCTGCATTCAACTTCTGGGTGGTCTTCTTCGAGGATCAAGTCTTTGTCATTGATCATCTATCGCACAAGAAAACCTAATTCCAGACATGCATCTAAGTTGTGTCCCTCGACTCCTTTGTGAAATTCACAAGTCGGGTTCGCATTGTACCATGGCCCTGGCACAGGATTGGATAGTCGCAGAGTCACTAGGTAATTCTCAATCAATAACGGGTAAAGTTTGCTTAGCGGTACTGGAATTGGTTTACTGTAAGTCTTATTTTTCCTGACATGATTCTTCTTGTTCAAGCCCTGGCTTTGAGAACCTTGATGAGGATTAAAAACTGAGTGGTGAGAGATGTTTTTGGTAATTGTCTGATATTTGGCCGCTTGGTCAGATATTGACTTGTGTGAAATTTCTCCGGGTGCACGTTCTTGCTGTGGAGGAAACATGAGAGATGGTGAAGTTTTGTTGACATGAACACCTTGAGGAGTGAAAGAGATCATTTTGTAGTCGAGAAAATATTTAACCTCGTTTCTGAGTACTTTATAGTCTTCAGTTGAATGCCCCAGTGCCCCAGCATGATAGCCGCACCTGGCGTTGGTATCAAAGCCTAAAGGGTAAGAAGGAATCATCGGTTTTAGCTCCTTTGGTATTATCAATCCGTCTTGGATCAAGTCTGGCAGTATCTGACTGTATGACATTGGAAATAGACTGAAATGTCTCTCTGGTTTTCTTGGTCTTTGTTGGGCGTGCTGATGCGATTGACGGTTATTTGGTCGTTGATACCGAGGACATCCTAGAGTTAGAGGAACCATCGGAGATAATGCAACCCTAGTTTCTCTAGACGCAACATGGTGAGAGTTACCTTTTTTCTTCATCATGTTCTTTAATGTCTCTAGAACCCAATTCATCTAACACTTGAGAATTATAATGTCTTCTTTCAGAGTTTCTTGAGCTCTCAAAAGTTCGTCCATTGTTGCCATTTGTCCTAGATATGTGCTAGGTATCCCCTCTCTCTCTATAAACAAGAGGGAGACAAAGAGACTCAAGGTTGAGAAACGCAAATGCATAATGCAAATGTAACAATACGCGCATGCAATGCAGATTGTAAGCCCAAATGGTTTCAAGGAACTCAAGGGGAAGTTGCAAACATTTTGAAAAAACTGAAAAGTTTTGATTCAAAGATCCAATATCCCTATTGATTTTTGTAAAGGAATAAAATAACAGGATTCCTTGAAACCATTAAGATGCCCATAAATGCGGAATATGATGCGAATGCAATGCACAAACACAGGAACATATGTATTCACAGACATACATAAATAGGCACGTGGACGAGTATTCACAAATACAATGCACACATCAATGGGTCTCCTTAGGTTCAAAAGTTGCAACATGAAGCCAAAAGGTCTACCCATCCCCAAGGATTTATACTATAGGTTGATTGTACCTGCCGAACGGGTTCTATCAATATTCCCAGATTCATAGTAAATCCTTTGGATATTATCAATCAACATGACTACTCACGTGAGTCAAAAATATTCTCAAGATAAACTCGTCTGAGTGTAGCATTGCGTAACAACTATTTCAGGACTACTCCATCATAGTTTCCACACTACATCCTAAAAAGGCTTAGTGGGGGTAAAAGTGTTACTAAAGGTCCTCAGCTTCACGGACTCTCAGGTTGAAACAATTAATGAGGTGCATGACTACTCATATATCATCAATCATCTCAAGGAGGTCTCAACTGAGCGTAATTACATCATATGTCAAACTTATTGGGACTACTCCCAACAGTCAACTATTGATCATATCACATCCTATCTCATGTGTTACTCAAGTCCGGGTTAGGACTTATCTCACCACTCATGATACCCACTGTTCACAGCAATATAATACATATACATTGAAAATACACATGTAAGCAAACATTCAAAAATATAGCATACAATCATACAAAATAGGCTAAACCCTCAAGTTTTAAGTTTTGTCTCCACAGTGAAGTCGCCATTTCTGTTGCGGTGAGAATCTTGATGTCAAGCTATTGATTAACTTGAATCTTAATTCATTAAATTCATAACCATACTTTTATTTATCCAAAGGAAAGGTTAAAGAAAGAAAGACCTTTTGCACGACGTAACAACAACACTAAGAGATTGGGGACCGAGGATCGGGGGTTGGCTATTCCTAGGGTAGGTATTTCACATCCTAAACATTTGTAGTACTCTACAGGAACCTTTCATATGTTTGTATGCTAACCTTGCTACGATTATGCCGTGAATTGAGATTAGGGTTTGGGTTTTGAAGGTAAAGACCTAGGGTTTATAGTTTCTAAGTTTTCTCACAAAGATATCGTATCTTCTGACTGCGTATCCTAACTAGGATAGAATCAAAGCAATCATAGTTCACATCACCGAGGATTAAAAAGTACTTGACTATGGTCAAGACTCTAAGGGAACAAACATAACTATTCTTGTGTAGAGTTTAACCAAACTCTCTAGATCTATATTGAACACTAAAAAATGGGGAGTAAGTAATCATCACCATGATTCTTACATAAAGTTAACCAACTCTACCTAATTCTATGTTGTAAGACCAATTGGTTATATCCAGACCAAAATGGAGGGAGGAGGCTCTACCAAGGCCTATAAGGATTGACTTTGACCGCGTCAGGGGTGTGCTCGTCAAGATATTGTATCTTGTACCTACGTATTCCCATTAACCAATGAGAAATCAGAGCGTCTGTAGTTCAGAAATTACTAAAGAAGAAGAACTCTAAACCTAAGTTCTAAAGGGTAAATGGCTCTATCAAGGCCTATAGATGTAATGAGCTATCTATGACCCAGAGGTCAATAAATCGACTTTCCTTTGGACATAACAGATACAGACAACTTGATGTGAACTAACAAGTTCCACCGCTGGGGAATAAATTGACAAAGTTGAAAAAATAAAGTAAGAGCATGTAAGCAATCATGATAACAATCAAGATCAACATTTAACATCTTAACAAAGATCAAAAGACATAGAGGTAATAACCAACAATGTAAGCAAAGAACATGTGTAACAATAACAAGTTTATCTATAACATGCAAACAAGATTAAGGAAAATAAGTGACAACTTGAAGAAAGTATGTTATAAGGATCAAATGAGATCAAATGTAACAACATAAGACCAACTAAACATGGGTTGATGACAATCAAACGAGCAAGTACACAAGAAAGGTTACAACAGTTCAAGTATGATTTCATGGGGAGAAGTAAACAAGTTACAAGGTAACAACCAAGACAACAAACAATCCCTAGCATGTTATCTTTCTAAAATACATTAAAAAAGTAGAATGAAGCCTTATAATCATATTCAAAAGGTTACCACATCAAGAATCATGTCAAAGTTCACAGATGAAGTTCAAGGCATACCATGCATGTTCAAGCATTCACAAAGGTAAGAAACAAACCCTAAACATGTTATGGTTCTAAGAAGACACATAAACAAGTAAGATAGGACATGGTAAACACATCCAAGAGGTCACAACATCAAGAATCATGGAAAAGTTCACAGATGAAGTTCAACAGGCCATTTTCACATATATGCATTCACAAAAGCAAGTATGAACATGGTAAGGAAATGAACACAACATATTTGAACACTTAATTATGTCAATAAACATATATGAATCATACAAGATCAAGCTGACAAGAAAAATCAGGTTATAAGTTTGAAAAAGTTCAAGAACACCAAGGTAAATACCCTAATAACACATGTTTTTCAAGTGGATCAAAGTCTTTCTAGGATAAAAATCTGTGAATTATTTATTCACTAAATGAAAATAGACATGATAAGGAGTATTTTGAAAACAATAATGGCATTAATAGAACAAAAAATGAGGAAGTTATGGTCATTTCAAGTTGGTGCACCAAGAGGGCAAAAACTAAGGCCAAGCTAGGTCACAATCTAAGGGTCATTTGCAAGAAGGATTGGTAATTTTTTTCATACTTGAGGGGATAGGAGGTGATTGGTTGCAGCCAAGTTGGTGATTTGATGATGGTAGCCATCATTTTTCTTTCCACACTATTCACTTTTGCAACTTGCATTAAACAATGACTTTTTTCATTTCTCAAGCCAATTTCCTGGGAGTTGATGCTAAACATGTTAAAAAACAATGTAAATATAATAAATGAGGCTTAATCCTTGATTGGAGTGGATTTGGGGAGCTTTGGAGTTAAAACACTCATGCTGAACTAGCTTTGCATAAGTGAGTTTTTGCCAACTTGTGGAGCTTGTTTCTCTCTAACCATGAAGAGTTATGGAACCCACTTGTACTTTTTGAAAAGCAATAGTTAGGTAATATAACATTGATGTTTGAAGTAGGAACCCAATTCACTTGAAACTAGGTCAAAAACTCTTGTGAAAATGCTGCAAACTTGACTTACAAGTCAAGAAATCTTGAAATTTCTAAGTGTTTTCCCCCTCTTGCCTTGTTTTTTCTCATAACTAAAAATACATTCATTTTTTCTCATGAGTTACCATTTGAATAAATCATTGAGACCTTCCCGACAAGCTTTGAACCACTCCATTTGGATGTGTGGTTAAGGAGTTATGGCCTGGCCATTTTCAAAACCCTAATTTCTCGACTTTTCGATTACTTCTCAATTCTTGATCAATTGGTCACCAAACTTCATGATTAGATTTTAAATTATGTGTGGAACATATTTGGATTTAATTTTGGGTCAAAACCTTGTTGGTCAAAGGGTTGACTTTTCAGTCAGACGAACCGAACGATCGAAAACCTCTGAATCGACTCTTGGTGTTATGGGCTCCCTGAGGCCTTGAAACTTCTTGAGTAGGCTTCAATAGTCCATATGAGCCAAATGGACCATGATTCAAGCTTTGGAACACTTTTTAGATCAAAATTCAAACTACATTTGACTTTTCTAATCAAAAACCCTAATTAGGGTTCTTATACTGCACTGTTCTTCTTTCTTAGGTGAAAACCTCATGTTGGATTCATTATTAACCCAATGTGATATACTTGATGACATGAAGAATTGATATATGGAGGATCAATCCAAAAATTTTACTGATCAATCCCTTGAAACCTTGATTTCTGACTATGTGAAACCCTAATTCACCTGTATCTTGACAAATATCAAAATTAAAATATATTATGGTTAGATAAACAGTGTTGATGCTCCTAGAATGATGAGAGGATCTAGGGGTCAAAATTTGGGGTATAAAAATGGGAATGCATATATTTTACAAGGATTTGATCCAGTCAATAATACAAGGAATGTTTCTATTTAGTATTAGGATGTATGAATAACCAATCAACCTTCTTAAAAAACTGAATTCTCGCATAATAAATTTTGTGTGGACAGGTAGTATAGACATTAGAAAGTAGATTATCACATCTTGGAAGGTTATATGCTCACCTTTATCTCAACAAGGTCTTGACTTGATTGATATTAATACAATGTAAAAATCAGGATGTCCATCTCTTTATTGGAAGTTATTGACTACCAAGAATTAATGGTTTTGTATGCTTATTAGTAGATACTTAAAACACAAATGGTCAATCATGCATCACATTTATTCTTCAGTTTGACCTAATATTAAGCATTCTTTTTCCTTTATAGAGGAATATTATTGTTCCAGATTGGGCCTGGGGCTGGCCCACAGTCAGGCACATCCCATTCCAGCTATGTGTCGAAGAAGGCATAACACAAAGGCCCAATCCACTGTAGCCGTCGGAGAGCACATTCCCCATGTACTCTTCAACCGAGGATACATGGCCAACTGATCCAACTCACCTCGGGGAAACACTTTGCCCTTCATAACAGGTAAGTCTTCCACTCCGGGGAATGTGAGCAGTTGACACAAGATGATGAGCACGAGCTTCTCATCCCTACCTCCATGTAGAAATCCTGGCAGTCATCCATTATGGGTCTAATCATACAGCCCATAATGGAGACCTTTGTCCCAGCGTAGATGGCTCTCTATAAATACCCTCATTTGAAGGAAGGTCATGTATTTAATTCACTTCTTAACTTCGGTACTTACCTTCTTTCACATTGAACTAACTTTAGCATCAGAGTGCCTTGAAGGTACCCCTTACTTCTATTTTTCTCACCTGACGTTGGAGACCACGGTGTGTTGCTGGCCGCCGATTTACTTCTCATCACCAGTAAGATTAGTGGCGTCGTCTGTGGGAAACTTTGCTCTCCATCTTTCTTTCCTTAAAACCAAAAATTAAAGCAAATTTCTCAAAACCTACCAATCATAACCGACCAA
>OZ012741.1:352658896-352698675 GCA_963859935.3 Lathyrus sativus
AGAATTTCTGTTTCTGCGCGCGAAACGGTCGACCATAGGGTCGGCGTGCGCTGAGCCGTGTGACACTCAAACTGTCATGCGCCGAGTCAGCGGTCGACGCATGATCTTCATGCGCTGAGCCGTCTGATTCTTAAACCTGCATGCGCCAAGTTAACGGTCGACGCATGACCTTCATGCGCTGAGCCGTGTGAACTGAATGAAACTGTGTGCTGACGGTATGGTCGGCTCATGGTTCAAAAATCTGCAAAAACATAAATTTCTACAGCTTTTTGTGCATTACGTCATTGTAAAAATTGAATCATAAGTAGCGTGAATGATTTAAACGAAAGAAGGATATCTCTTAGCAAGTTGTCATCATCAAAAACCAGAGGCACGCTTGTGTTGGTAGATACTTTGCCTTCACAGGTTTGAAGTTTGTTTTTTGTCTTTTACGAAAGAAGTGTTTTTTATTGTGTTTGCAATTTCAATCGCACTAAAGACTATGACCTGAGAGTGAATGCGTCGCATGTCACCCAAAGGGTACCATACTAAACATCCAGACTGTTGAAAAGAAGCTCTCCAACAGTCCTCCCTCAGATAGCTTAAGGCTCGTAACGTACGAAAGAAATCATTCATGATTACTGTATCTTAAGCTGCTTTGAGATGAGAAGAGAACAGGCCCAACTACGGGGAGACTATCAAGTCCTACTGTTGTCATGCCAAGGATTCATCCTATAGTTGAGGTTTGAAACAGGGAACTCCTAGAAGTTATCATGCATAGGTTTCAACCTAAAGTTCTATCATCACTTCCTTATCAAAGGAAATGAGAGTCCTAAGGGATCATGTCAATGATACACAGAAACAGATAAAGCATCAGCTTAAACAGTAAACAGTAATACAGTAAACGACTGTAAAATGCATGCAATGCAAGTGAGGGAGGAAATGTGTGTGGGGCAGCAGCCTCCACAAGCTCATATCAACCTCAAGCCAGAATGAATAACAGTAATCATAATAAAACATGCTATCAACCAAAATACAGTAAACTGCAATCATACAGTAACAATGAAATCATGCTATCAAGCAAAATAAACCACATGGGCAAGGGAGCAGGGCTCTACCGAATACCCGCAAGAAAAGCCATACAGTAACAATACAAGAAGAGTGAGCAACTCAACCTCTAGTTCAATCATGCTCCTAGATTAAAGCTAGTCTAGATATGGACTTATTATAATGCATCAAGCAAGTCAAACAAGGCACATCAATACAGAAAAGAAACAAAGAAGAAAGCAGATAAACTCCTCTCTCTTCCAACTCCAAGCCTCAGCTCTTCTGACAGCAACTTAGTCTTCAGACTTCAATCACTCTTGACAAATATCAATTTGCTTCCAAGGTTTCAACCCTTCAACATAAGTTTCAACTTATCTTCTTCTTCAAGCTTCAGCTCCTTAATCAGTTCCACCTTCAAGCTTCACTCTTAACCACAAGTATCAACTTGATTCTTCAGGTTTCAACCCTTCAACATAAGTTTCAACTTATCCTTCAATTTTCAAGCCTCAGCTCTTCATTCAATCTTTACTGGATCTTCAAGTATCAACTTGCTCTTCTTGCTCTTCAAGCTTCAGCTGAAATGGCAATGCTCAGGGAATCATCCTCTTCCATACTCTTCAATGAAGTCTTCATCTTCAAACTCAAGCCCAACATCTCTCAAGATACTCAAACCAGAAGAAATCACCTAACTGGATAAGCTAGGATATTAAACTATGACCAAGTTGACCACCAAGGTGACCTATAAGGGTTTAACATCAAAAGAATGGTTCCCTCAAAGGTTCTACTTCCTAGGTACCATACTTATCCCTCCAAAGGAGGGAGGTGAATACCATGGAGGGACCTTGAATTATGGGGAGGAATGGAGGTGAAAGATACCATTCATGTTTAAGAAAGAAATTAACTAAGTCTAAGCTCTACTAAATCTAACCCTAAAACAACAACAAAACAAACAAGTCTTCAAGCTCTCAAGCTCCTTCTCATTCTTCAAGTCTTCCACTATGCTCCTCCATGCTCCACAAAGCAAGACCAAGCCCACCAAGCCAAGCAAAAGCCCACAAAGCAAGGCAAAACAAAATACAAGCCCACAAGGGCAACACAAACAATAATCAACTACAAAAAATCAATTAAAAATAGTATACTATTATATTAAAATCTAATATAATTTCTAGGGGATCCTATATGACTACCCTTAATACCCTATATGTCCCAATGTCTAACTTGACCTAGAAACCCAAAATTCTAGTCTTATGGACCTATGTTAAGGATTGACCTAAATCTACACAACCTAAAGTCATCTAATCAAAACTAATCAAAAACTAATCAAAAAATTATGGAATAAATCCATCCAGAGGGGAGCTAAGGTCCTAATCTAACTATCCTAAAAAGAATGGCATAAAAATTCAAAAGGAACTAGCTAAACAAAATTCTACAAATCTATGCATCAATATAAAATGAATTAAAATACTATTAAAAGAGAAAATACACAAAAAATATTAAAAATGCATGAAATGCACATATTTTGATTTTATAATTTTCTAGACATTAACATGAAATAGGAGAAAAAATCCCCAGGAAAAAATCATTAATTTTCTATTTAATATGATTTTTCAAATATTAAAGAAAAATGGAGAAAAAGAAAATAAAATGGTAAATGATTGGTGCAGATAGCAACCCAGTGCAGTTCATTATGAGAATGGGCTTGAAACGGGGGTGTGATCAGCAATGCATGCTAGGCCCAATTTTAACCAGAAAACAAATAACAAAATATAAAGAAAAAAGAAAAAAGCACGGTGCAATAAGTAACGAAAATCAGTTCAAAATGCAATGGGCCATGAGAGTGGGGTGGGATTATCAATCAGTCCACTAAAGCCCAAGACCACAGTTTTAATGAAACGCCGCATTTGGGGTATCTTCAGAACTCCTCTTCAAACATGAAATTAAATCCCAGCCACACGATCTGGCTTTGGTCAACCGGTCCTTGCATGATCCAACGGCCATGGAGTTATCTTCTTCCTCCAGCCACGAAAATGGAGGGAAAGCTCCATGAACAGAGCTTCAAATACCTAACTCGGATTCCATCCAAACTCAACTAAAATCCATGGTTCAAAACCCTAATCCGTTCTAAATTCAACCCTGATCACAACCATGGCCTTAGAATCAATTGAAATGCTCTCAATCTCTAAACCCAATCCAAGATCAAAACTATGCTCAAACTTCAACTTTAACCATTCTTGAAATTGATTGGCTCAGAATGATCACCACCTCACACTGGTTAAATCTTGCTATTAAACTCATGTTATATCTCACTATACCTCGTGTTCTTGATCAATAAAGAAATGGTGTCACTAACTCAAACTTCACCAAATGATCTCAAAGTTTCCAGAATCCATCTCCTACTTGTCTCTAACCATTCTAACCTAACAATTCTAACTAATTATGCTTAAATTAGGATGTAGAAGAAAAGTTGCAAACCTGTCAAATCTTGAATATCAGATAGGTCAAATCTTCAGTTCAACCTCTCAAACTCTTCATAAGCACTCCTTGATTGATGTTAATGCTTCTGTTTGCAAAAGATTTGATCCAAGAAGCTTGAATCTCCAAATCCGATTGTGACTTGCAGCTCCCAAAATCCAAATGCTATCTCTTCAATCTCACACGATCTTGCCCTTAATTTGGTATGCACACATTCAGTATGATCAATGGAAGGTGTTAGGATTGAAAGAATCGATGGAAATGGTGTGGAATGTAGAAATTGATTTCAACTTGCAATGGAAGAAATTGAAATGGCTATCTCACTCTCCTCTCTAATCTCTCACCAACCCTGCATCTGAGCAAGTTCTAATCCATATATAGGATGGTTCTAAACCATCCAGAACTTTCTGGAATCATCCAATGAGAATTTGAGATTCTCATGTCATGAGTTTTTGATTTCAATCCATCTCATGTGCCAACTTGGGCTATACCTCTTGCAGCAGCTTGTATCTCCGTTGAAAATCTCCTTAGATGAGATGTATGAGGTGTTAGGATACTTAGCTAGCTTGTGTATTGGTTTTCCTTGTGTTTTACATATGTACCTTAATATGCAAGCAATCATTTTCCAAAGCAAGTCCATGATCTAAACCTCAAATCAAAAATATGGTTGAACCATTGTTTTTAAAATGTTTTCTAGAGTCAAAAATGACCTATTACATGCCATGGTTTGGATGTGTAGCTTGGAAATTCCAATTTCCAACTTTGACTTATTTAACTTATGCCTCCATTTTAGGTCATTTTTACCATTTTGAGCTACAAGCCTTTTCAACATCTCATGACCTCCTTAATAGCCTTAAAACATCATTTTATGCAAGTTTGATGTTGAAGAGTTTTCCATTTGAAGCTTGGAAATATGAGTTATGGCCTTATGCTTGAAATGACCTATAATCTCCAAATGACCAAAATGCCCTTGACTTGTCAAAGCCATAACTTGAGTTATACAAATCCTATCAAGAACTTCTAGTACTATATAGAAAGCTAAGAAGATAAGGAATAACATTCATGTTGACCAAGATTTCATAGGAATCATACTTCTTGGGCAAAAGTTGGATGCAAGTTGGGTGACTTTCAAGGCCCCATATTCACATACCTCAGATGACCTGCAACTTGTCAAAGTCATAACTTGAGTTCTACAAATCATATCAAGGACTTCTAGTACTCAAATTAAAGCTAAGAGAAAGCTCTACAACATTCATGTTGGGGGTAAGATGAGATGACAATCACATCTTGAGCTAAACTGCCTTGAAGATAGGGGTCAAACTAGGGGATTTTACACTGTCAAGCCTTAGAAACCCTAGCTTGAAACTTCTCAAACTCTTCAATCATGATGAGTTGACCTTGGAATCATCCTTTTAGCATCTAAATGCATCAATCCATGATCACATGGCTCTTGGATTAGGTCTCAACCCTCTCCAAATCATCAGTTGACCTAGGGTTGACTCAGTCAAACCCTAATTACACCACTCATGGCTGGGTCTCGTTAATCTTGCACAATGACCTCTCTAGGCTTCATGATGGCTTTCAAGACATCTCATAAGCTCTCTCAAAGCTTCAAGTCCATCCTCATAGCTCCAGAATCATCTGAGGAGCTCCCACAACTCTCAAGTTAGGAGGCACACAACCTTGGTTTCAACCAATCTCTCTGAGGATCTCTTAACTTCTCTGACAAAGATATCAATCCTTGAACACTTGAATAACCTTCTTGGCTAGCTTCAAAGTCTTGTGGTGCTCTTGATTGGTAATCATACCTCTTGATCTACTGCATACATGTCAATGAAATGCAAATTATAATGCTAATGTGAATGAGATGAACCACAAGCTAGGTAAAGAAATATTGGTCAAATTTTGGGGTGCAACAGCTGCCCCTATTCAAACGGCTTGAACCTGACTGGGTGAGAAGAAAACGGCTCTCAGCCCAATCAAGGTGCGAGACGGTTGAATACCAACAAACCCTGAAAATTTGCCAACTGCACAAGTACACGGTACTCTGACGGGAACAAATCTTTAAACACCGAAATATTAGTTGCACGGTAACTAGCTGGAGAATTGGTCACATGGTAACCGGTAATACATGGTCGATCATGCTGTCAGGCATTCAGATTCCTCGGGACTCATCAGGTCAACAATCCGGTTAGATCATGCCGTCGGGCATTCAAAGAAAACTTTCGGGCATTAACCGGACTTCATCAGTAAGTCGGGAACAGAATTCTTGGTCAATCATGAACCAATTGGGGATATCCAAACTTCTGCCATCAGGCATTCCGCATCAGCTGAGAGAACTGCTTCGTTAACACGGTTGGACTTCAATCATCAAGTCTTCCGGGGAAGTTTCAACTTCGCTGTTCAGAAACCGGGGTGGGGATGACACATCTCCGCTGGGGATTCTGGAGAACTATCAAGTAACTCTGCTTCGGGGATCCAGGAATCATTCTGGATGAATCAACTCTGCTGAGGACTTCAAGAATCATCTTGGACACATAACTCCGCTGGGGACTTCGAGAATTAACCTGAACTGATAACTATGCTGGAGATTTCAGGAATCATCCTGAGCAGACACTCTGCCGGGGACTCTAAGCATCAACTTGAGCAACCAACTCTGGCGACTGCACTGGGGAATTCAAGAATCATCTTGAGCAAGCGACTCCGCTGGGGAGAATTCAAGAATCATCTTGAGCAATCAATTCTGCAGCGGAACACCTGCAAAACAAGAACGGTAACAACCTAGATCATGCTTATTATGCCCATGCTTCGGCAATGGCGCAATGCTCCACACGGTGGAAATGCTATGCGTTTATGATAAATGCTATGCAGTCATGCAAAATGATGTGATCCCGTCAGCAAAACAAATGCTGAAGGGAGAATCCTCCTGTCAAGGAGAAAGAACCACTCAGATAGGGGGAAGGAATCATCCTGCTGAGTAGAACAAGGTCACACCAATCTCAATTGGACGCTGTGGGGAAGTGAACTTCAGTTGACTACTGCAGGGGAACGAAGCTCTACGAGAACCTGGACCTGCTGAGGAAAGCGATGTCAATCACAGAGATAAACTGCACGGCCTTCACGGCTAACCTTCCTAGAGACAATGACTCCGACGGGAAACACAACATCAACTATTCAACACTCCACTGGGGAAAACCAATCATGGTCTGAGCGGCTTCCAAGGACTCGACTCTCTTGGCGATCTGCAAACTCGGCTGAGGAAGAAGAAATCATTCTGCTTGCTGGGGAGAGTACGACTCTATGGGGAAACTCAATTCCGCTGGAGACTTCAGTCTTGAACTATCAACTGCTGCACACTTCGGTGAATGACTCAGCTGAGGAGATGACGTTCCTTCAGGATGCATCTGATCGGGGAGAGAATCTTCTCTTCCTGGGGAGACACATCGATGCTCACGATCTCATGTTCAGACTCTGCGGGGAGAGGTTGCTGAACTTTGCTGGAGAAGGAGGAATCATCCTGCTTGGGGATACGCACGGCGCACTGTTTGGAATATGCTACACCTGTAGCAACACAAACAAACAGACAAGATACCCTTCTCAAAGGGACCTATCAAGGTTATTATCTTGTGACAATGTTCAAGTAATTCATTGTTTCAACAATCAGTGGCCTAGGCCAGTAAGTTTATGTATGCGCATTTTATCAAAAAAATCGGCGTTCTTTTTCGTAAACAAAACAGATAAATGCTAAACAGACAAACAGAACCGCTGAATAGTATACATTTTATTGATAACGAACCCTTGAATGGGTAAAAATGTTTTACAACAGATGCAAGCTCCTGGAATGAGGAAGCCGCGCAAAAAATAAAACATAAATATACATCAGTATATACAAATGTCGACAACGAGGCGTAGACGAACACCATGAGTTGATCCCTTTATGACCCACTCGACTTCGATACTTCTCCGACGCTTCAGCTTCAGAAGAGATTGATTCAGATAAACGGCCCTCAGGTCTTCCAAACCACTAAACAAAGAAAGTCCATACGCGGAATGCAGTCATTTGCTTTTTCAAATCCCTAACTTTGCGTGAACCGCCCTTTGCGGGTTTTCAGTTCACCGGGATACCCTTTTTTGCCAAAGTCGCCCATCCGGGTTTTCTACTTTGCGGGTGTACATTTTTTCAATTTATATCCCTAATTTTTGCCCGAACCTTTTTTATGGTTCGCCGGGATGCCCCATTTTTGCCTGGACTCTCTTTTTACTGTCCAGCGGGTCGCTTTCAAGCAAAGTATTTTTTAACTGCGTCCGTGTTCACCAGGGATGCAAAATCTTCACCGTCCATTGTGGATAACAACAAAGCTCCTCCCGAGAAGACCTTGCTGACGACGTACGGACCTTCGTTATTGGGAGTCCACTTGCCCCGGTGATCGGAGTGTGGAGGAAGAATCTTCTTCAGGACGAGATCACCCGTCTGAAAGCTTCTAGGACGCACCTTCTTATCATAAGCTTTCTTCATTCGGCTTTGGTACAGACGACCATGTGCAATCGATGCCAACCTCTTCTCGTCCATCAGGCTGAGTTGGTTCAGTCGGTTCTTAATCCATTCTGCCTCGTCGAGTTTCACATCAACCAAAACTCGCAAAGAAGGGATCTCCACTTCTAATGGTAGGACAACTTCCATACCGTACACCAAGGAGAAAGGAGTTGCCCCGGTTGATGTACGTACCGTTGTACGATAACCGTGCAGTGCAAATGGCAGCATCTCGTGTCAATCTTTGTAGGTCACAACCATCTTCTGAACAATCTTCTTTATGTTCTTATTGGCCGCTTCAACGGCGCCATTCATCTTCGGCCGGTAAGGAGATGAGTTGTGGTGTTCAATCTTGAAACTCTGGCACAACTCCTTCATCATCTTGTTATTCAGATTCGAACCATTATCAGTAATTATCCGCTTGGGAATTCCGTAACTACAGATGATATCCCTCTTTATGAATTTAGCCACCACCTGCTTGGTCACATTAGCATATGAGGCTGCCTCCACCCACTTGGTGAAGTAGTCGATAGCTACCAGAATGAAGCGATGACCGTTAGATGCAGTGTGCTCGATCTTGCCTATCATGTCGATGCCCCACATGGAGAACGGCCACGGGGAGGGCATGACATTTAACGGGCACGGCGGCACATGAACTTTATCAGCATAAATCTGGCATTTATGACACCTCTTCGCGAATTTGAAGCAATCAGACTCCATCGTCAGCCAGTAATATCCTGCTCTCAGGATCTTTCTCGTCATAGCGTGCCCGCCGGCGTGCGTGCCAAATGTGCCTTCATGGACTTCTTCCATGAGCATACTCGCCTCTTTCTCACCTACACATCTGAGTAGCACAAGATCATGGTTTCTCTTATACAACACTCCATCAGGATTGAGATAAAAATTTCCAGACAGCCTCCTCAGAGTCTTCTTATCCTGGGTTGACGCTCCCGCAGGATACTCCTTAGTCATAAGGAAAGTCTGGATGTCATGGAACCATGGCTTGCCGTCGGCGGCTTCCTCGATTGCAAAGATAAATGCAGGTCTATCAAGACGAGAAAGGATAATTCTTGGAGCCTCATTCCAAAAATTGACTTTATACATCGAAGCCAACGTGGCTAAGGCATCAGCCATTTGATTCTCCGCCCTGGGCACATGATGGAGTTCCACTCTATCAAAGAACGGAAGCAGCCTCCTGGCATAGTTCATGTACGGCACCAAATTCGATTGACGAGTATCCCACTCCCCTTTAATCTGGTTGATCACAAGCGTCGAGTCACCATATACGTCTAGGTTCTTGATTCTCAAATCAATTGCTTCTTCTAGACCCATGATGCATGCTTCGTACTCCGCTTCATTATTGGTGACTGGAAACGTCAGTCTCACAGTGAACGGGATATGGGATCCGTGGGGAGTCGTGATGATCGCCCCGATGCCACTTCTGTAAGAATTAACCGCCCCGTCGAATATCAATTTCCATTGGGATTTCCTATCTGGACCCTCGTCGGGCAACGGTTCATCGCAATCCTTCGCTTTAAGAAACATGATATCCTCATCAGGGAATTCAAATTTCATTGGCTGGTGATCTTCGATCGGTTGTTCGGCAAGGTAATTAGACAATACACTTCCCTTGATGGCCTTCTGGGAAACGTACTGAATGTCATATTCCGTCAACACCATTTGCCATCTGGCAATCCTTCTCGAAAGCGCTTGCTTCTCGAAGACGTACTTGATCGGATCCATCTTCGAAATTAGCATGGTGGTGTGATTGAGCATGTACTGTCGTAAACGTTTGGCAGCCCAGGCTAGTGTACAACACGTCTTCTCCAACATCGAGTAGCGAGATTCACAGTCTGTGAACTTTTTACTCAGGTAGTAAATGGCATGCTCCTTTCTGCCCGTCTCGTCGTGCTGACCGAGAACACACCCCATACTATTCTCAAGAACTGTCAAGTGCATGATTAGTGGCCGTCCAGCCACTAGGGGTATCAAGATTGGAGGTTCCCGAAGATACTGCTTTATCTTATCGAATGCCTTCTGGAAATCCTCATTCTAGATAATCTCCTGATCTTTCTTTAAAAGCTTGAACATCGGTTCACACGTGGCCGTGAGCTGAGAGATAAACCTTGGAATGTAGTTTATTCTGCCCAAGAAACCACGAACTTCTTTTTCTATTTTTGGCACTGGCATTTCTTGTATCGCTTTTATCTTCGCAGGATCAACCTCGATGCCTCTTTCGCTCACGATAAACCCCAGTAACTTTCCGGACCGTACTCCGAAAGTTCACTTGTTAGGATTCAGCCTCAACCTGAACTTCCTAAGCCTCTCAAAAAGCTTCAGCAAATTGACCAGATGTCCCTCCTCCGTTTGGGACTTCGCAATCATGTCATCAACATAGACTTCAATCTCATGATGAATCATGTCATGAAACAAAGTTACCATTGCTCGTTGGTAAGTGGCCCCTGCGTTCTTCAGACCGAAAGGCATTACCTTGTAGCAAAACGTTCCCCAGGGAGTGATAAACATCGTTTTCTCCATGTCCTCCCGGCGCCATCTTGATCTGATTGTAACCGGAGAAGCCATCCATGAACGAAAACACAGAGAACTAGGTTGTATTGTCGACCAACACATCGATATGAGGCAGTGGAAAATCATATTTAGGGCTCGCCCTATTCAAATCCCGATAATCGACGCACATGCGTACCTTACCGTCCTTCTTCGGTACAAGCACTATGTTGGCGACCCACGGAGGGTAAGTAGTGACCGCTAAGAAGCCAGCATCAAGCTGTTTCTACACTTCTTCTTTGATCTTAACGACCATATCTGGTCTCGTCCTCCTAAGCTTCTGCTTAACGGGAGGACAATCTTCTCGCAGCGGCAAGTGGTGGACCACGATGTCCGTGTCAAGTCCGGGCATATCTTCGTATGACCAATCAAAGACATCACTATACTCTCTCAGCATTTCGACCAATCTCTGCTTGACATCACTCTGCAATGCAGCCCCTATCCTGACATTTCTGACGAGTTCTTCAGAACCCAGATTCACAATCTCGATCTCCTCTTCATGAGGCAGAATAACTTTCTCCTCTTGTTTCAACAAGCGGGTGAACTCTTCGGGAAGGTCTTCGTCTTCATCAATCTCTTCTTCGGCTTGATAGATCGGGCAATCGAAGTCGAAGTGAGCCGTAGAAGGTCCAGAGTCGATGTCATCTGTTATGTGGATCCTGCAATAACAAGGGTTAAGTTTAAAACAAGGATGTGCAGGTTAGCACAAACCCCATTGCCATTTTATTGTTTTTCAAAACAAATATAAAACAGGAATAACAGAGATCACAATATTTGAATACGAAGGAAACGCCTTTGATTTATTAATAAAATGCATGTACATAATCCAACAAGGCCCTGGCAATAAAACCACTATGCCCCGGATAAGACATAGGGTTGTACAATGATTGGAAAAAGTAAATCATTACTCTTTGCTTGTCATCTAGATGATATCCTTGACGAACCAATTGGTAAGGCTCTCGCCTGGCTTGCTTGGCTGGATCCAAGAGTCGAGGTCACAGTCGCTATCTCTGCTGTCTTTAGACACCGCGTTGATGCTTTCGAAAATCGTTCCGCCACTGGTAAACTGGATCGGCCCTTTACCTCGAGACGCACTACTAGAAGAAGAAGAAGCTTCAGCTCCAGGAGAATATCCCAACCCAAACTTGTCTTGCTTGTTAGGTATCTCCAAAATTCGCCCCCAGCCTGGGGTAGACCCGGCTTGGACAACGACCCGAGCTTCCTTGAATGAGGAGAGAGTCATCTCTGGCTTTTCTGTGACTACAGGAGCTACGTCCTTCACTTTGACAGCTTCGAACACTTGGCATAGAGTCTCATGGATTTCGCCATCCACTCCACATACTTGAAGGACGACAAATGGCTCACCATTATATCTTCCTCGCCACACACGGTTACGATGCTACCCCCGACAGCATATTTGAGTTCCTGGTGCAACGTGGAGGTCACGGCACCAGCAGCATGGATCCACAGCCGGCCCAAGAGACAGCAGTAGGCAGGCATGATGTCCATAATATAAAAGACCGCGTCGAACGTTTCCGGCCCGACTTGGATTGGCAGGGTCACCTCCCCGAAAACATGTCGTTTAGTTCCGTCGAACGCCTTCACAACCAGGTCACTGTGTGTGAAAATCATTCCACGAGTATCCAACTTCATTAATGCCTTCTTCGGAAGAACATTAAGTGACGAACCCGTGTCCACCAACACGTGCGACATAATCGTGCCCCTACACTCTATCGAGATGTGCAGGGCGCTATTGTGATTCCTCCCTTTTGGCGTCAGCTCTAGGTCAGTGAAAGCTATCCCATTTCCAGCATTCACATGGGCTACAACCTCTTCTAGCTGATTTACTGATATTTCCTGCGGTACATATGCGGCGTTCAACACCTTCAGCAGCGCGTTGCGGTACGCTTCGGAATACAACAATAAGTTCAGGATGGAAATCTTCGAGGGCGTCTGATGGAGATGGTCTACAATCTTGTAGTCACTCTTTTTAATCAACCGCATAAACTCCTCGACATCTTTAACAAGCAAGTATTTTTCTACCCCCCGAGGGATCTCTTCAACGACTTTACTTTTACCTTTATCAGCCGCACCAGCTCTGACTGCTTTATCCGCCACGGCCTCTGGTGGTGCAAACACTCTTCCGCTGCGAGTAATACCACTGATTCCCGTAAGGTTCTCCACAGTTGACCCAAACGGTTCTAGCTCCAACCCCTGTCCGTTGCAGTAGACTTCAGCCCCATAATGCCACGAGACGGCGTTAGTGCTCTCGAAGGGTATCGGCCCAGCTTTGGTGATAGTAATTGTGGGCGGTCTGGGCGCATAAATAGTTATCGTCTGGCGAGGGATGGTGATGGTGGCGACCTCATCGTCTTGCTTCAGCACTACCTCTCCTGACCCACTTTCGGCCCTTCGGCTAAACTGTAAAATCCCTTCAGTCATCAGACTTTGAATTCCTTCTACCAAATGCTCACATCCATCAAAACGTGTGGCACAATCCATACATAGCTCTCTGCAACCTGGAAAGAACCCTCTTTTCATCAACTTAGCTTTAACGAAGCTAAGCGGTGTCTTCAGATCTCTGACGTCAGTCAACAAGTCCGAACTCTCGTCTTCGATAATGGCGTTCACTCCACCTCCCCTATGATTTGGCATAGGGTTCTTCGTGACATTTGGCACATTATCCGAGAAGTTGATGATCTTGGCATCCACCATGTCCTGCACCTTGTGCTTGAAGGCTTTACAGTTCTCTATTGTGTGGCCGGGTGCCCCTGAGTGAAACTCACAAGTGGCATTCGCATCGTAACCTGGCGGAGGCGCCCCTGTCAAGGGAGCCAGCGTTCTCTTATGGATCAACTGTAGATGAAGCAAAGTCTGCAAGAGTTGCGCGTACGACATGGGCGGTGTCTCGAGGTGACGATTCGACAAAGGTGCCCGATTCTGATACTTTCTGTATCCCTGTTGATTCGATTGCTACTGATGCTGCTGTGGAACTGCCGAGATAGTTATACTGGCCACCTGCTGGTGAGGACCTTTACCCTTCCTTCGAGCGTTGGTCACAACGCTCGCTTCTCCTTCCCGTCTTTTGCCACTATAAGGTTTCTTTCCGCCTCCAGCTGAGGATGAATCACCTTGAATTTTCCCGAGTTTGATCCCATTTTCGATGTGCTCACCCGTGATAATGAGATCTGAGAAGGTTCCGGACATACCGCTGACCAACTTCTCATAGTAAACCCCTGGGAGGGTGGCTACGAACATCTGCACAAGCTCACGTTCAACCATCGGCGGCTGAACCCTGGCTGCCAACTCACGCCACCGCTGGGCGTATTCCTTAAACCCTTCATTATTCCTCTGCGACAGATTCTGCAGCTGGACTCGGTTCGGGGCCAAGTCGCTATTGTATTGGTAGTGGTGCACAAACGCTTCAGCAAAATCCTTCCACGTGCGCACACTAGTAGGCTCCAGACTCATGTACCACTCAAGGGATGGCCCGGAAAGGCTGTCTTGAAAGAAGTGCATCAGCAACTTCTCGTCCTCAGAATGAGCAGACATTTTTCTGTAGTACGATCTCAGGTGAACACGAGGGCAAGTGGTGCCCTTATATTTTTCAAAGTCAGGTACCTTGAACTTGGGAGGCACCTTGAAATCAGCAATTAGTCCCAACTTGGACATATCAACGCCCAAAGTATTCTGATTCTCGATATCTCTCATCTTATCTTCAAGTGCCTTGAATCTAAGCCGTGCTTCAGCATTCAGCTCCCCTTCAGCACCTCTCTGAGAGAACACATTGTCCTGACGATCCTCTAGCCATGGCTGAGGCCCAAATAGATTCCCGACACCTGCATTGTCGTTGCCCAGCCCGACATTGACATTAGCTCCCAGACTCCCATTACCGACGCCCGTCGTATTGAGTCCCATGTTGGCCATCACATTGTCGTTGGCACTGCCGTTTCCCCCGGTCATGGGAACACCGTTCTGTGGAGTTTCAACTGGTGGAGGGATAGGCACAGTCCCACCATGGAGTACGCCATTGCTATCAACCCTTGAAATCAAGGCTGAACCAAGGTTCTGAGCTGATCCTGGCCATTGGCGACCGCTTGCATGAGCTCCATGAAGCGATCCATTCTTTCGCGGAGTTCCTGAACATCAGTTTGCACTTGCTCCATGATCCTGGTTTGATTAGCTCTAGTCGGATAGCGGTGAATAGGTCTCTGATCAATCCTGGAACCACCTGAAACAACCTGAAACAACCTGTCAAACACAAAAGGGTTAGGAAAAACAACAAAATGCTCGTTATGCAAATGCTTCATGCAAATGCAAACGTGTGTCTGTGCGTTAGGGAGATTTCCCTCGATCCTAGTGCCTGAGTGCCAGTGCTGATAATAAGAAGTCCGAGTCCAATCATGGAAATAACAATCTCATATAAAAAGAAAGCCCATCAAGGCAGTACACAACATCAACGAGTACAAGATGAATCAACAGCGTGACCTCAGCCAACAAGCCTGGTGATGGTCAGCATACAACAATGATCAAAACAAAAGGAATACAAATAGTCAAGTACGGCCACAGGCGCGATACTCTTCTAACAACTCCTTCGTTTCTGGATGATCCGGCAGAGTGAGTAACCCTTCGACGAGTAATTCCCTCTGCACAATGGTGTACCGAAGACCTTCGATCGAATCTTCCCATGCTCCTTCGCCGAAACAATCTTCTAACTTCCGTTTCTTGGACTCAAACGTCAGTTTGCGCTCCTTCAGGTTAGCGAGAGCCCTGTTGAGCTGGCCTTTGGCGGCGTATCTGCGAGCGGTTTCTTCATCAAACCTCTTCACACTATCCTTCACCTGGGCTTCCAGCATGGAGATCTGTAGCATCAGCTTATCCTCCCGCTCTTTCCTGGTGGCTAGGGAGGCCTTCCAGTGCTGGTTGAACTTGGATATCCTCCGATACGCTTCGTCCAAGTGCTGCTTCTTCGTAGCCAGTACGTCGTTGACAACTTTGAATTCTTGACCCATGCGCTCACGCTCGGCTATCTGCTTAGTCAGGTCTGTACCCAGCTGGTTCACCAGCTCTGTCTGCCTCTTGAAGGAATGAACAGCTTCGTTCCTCTCGCTTCGGAGCTGAGCCAATTCTTTCTCCAGTTCCTCATTTACCCGCTTCAATTCATCTCTCTCAGCTAACACCTGATTATGCTGCTGAATGGGCACAGTAGTAGGCTCTTTGATCATTGGAGGGCTTTCTGGCTTGGCAGGAAGAAACAGCATCCCTATAGCATCTGCTCTGGCTTTGATCCAAGTCACATACGGAGGGTAGGCTTGATTGTTACTTCTCCCCAGCAATGGCTTTCCCCTCTTACTGATACCATTCCAGGCACACTGAAGCTTGGATAACAGATCCCCCTCTAGAAGACCAGTGAGGTACAGAGATTCCTGCACCTCTTCATCCTTCGGCGGAGCTCTCAAAGCGTAGGCGTACTGTCGGACCAGCAAAGATGGGTTGTAGTTTATACAACCCTTCCTGCCTATCAAAGGCACGATCGGAAACCCGCTGCAGCTGAAGATAATCTCGGTACCCAACCTATCTCTGTCAAACCAGTCAATATCCTCTGCAGATAAACTCATCAGACGCTCGGACCACTCAACTGTGGCTGCAGACGAAACAAAAGGAACCCTCTTAGGCAGATGACTATCAAGCCATTTATAAAGCAAAGGTACACAGCATGAGACATTCTTGCCCCTCATGTTCTCGTTTTTGTAGTGGACAGAATGGTAGACATCTCCTATCAAGGTAGGGACTGGATTCCCTGATGCGAAGATATGAAATGCATCGAAGTCTACAAAATCGGGCATATTGGGGAACAGAATGATGCCATATATGCACAAGGCGAGAATGGCGTTGAACGCGACCCAACATCCGTCCTTGGCGCACTGCTGAGCCTTTCCCACTAAAAACTGCAAGGAGAAACCAGGAACCTTGTTCCAACTAGACAATACCAATTCGGAGGCATCCAGATGAAGTGACGGAGCTAGACCAGCCAGATCAGGCTCAGCATCCATATGAACAAAAGGCATCTGCCTCTTGACAGGCACACCTAGCAAATCAACATATTCCTCTAGCGTGGGTGCGAGAACAAAATCCTGGAAAGTGAAACATCTCAACGGAGGGTCGTAGAACTGCAGCAGAGCGTGCAACCCATTCAACTCGAACGCAGAAGGTTTACGAACCAGACTGAGCAATTTGCCGTAAGACTTTCTGAACTCATCCCTCACAGAATCATCTGCTAAAGCAATCAAACCAGTCAGCCGAACCACATCAGGGGCAGGGAACTTGTAAGCCACGGTCTTCCTCAGAGAACCCATAACAATACAATAGGAGGCAAGAAATCCTGGATCGGGGAAAACGGTACCTGCAACACAGACACACGTTAAAAAAATGCAAATGGGTATGCAAAGCAATGTAAAATGCAATCATGCAGCAGGAGATCAAGGCAACTGTGCAGTGGAGGTTCTGCATCAACAAAACTATGACGCTGCTCTGTCAAGAACAACCACTGTATCTGATAAGAATAAAACCCTGGTATCGGACCACAAATATGCTCTGTCAAGAACAATCATCTAATAGGGCCATATACATAGGACCATAATTCTGCTCTGTCAAGAACAAACGTCTGATAATAAGGACCTCTGGTACAGGACCAAGAAACTCTGCTCTGTCAAGAACAAACATACATCTGCTGATGAGATCCTCTGATCAAAACCTGCTCTATCAAGAACAAATACACATCTGATGATAAGATCCTCTGATCAAAACCTGCTCTATCAAGAACAAATACACATCCAATGATAAAATCCTTTGATCCCAATCAAAAACCTGTTCTGTCAAGAACAAATACACATCTGCAGATGAGATCCTCAGATCTCAACAAAACTGATCCACTATCAAGAAAACCAGGTGGTCTGAAGGTCAAAGTTTCCTGCAATAAACCCAACCCTGCTCACAGGTATGGACCTAAACTGACTCAAGTTCGGCATCCTATGCGTTCATCAGTGTCCCAGACATTCAAGAGGGGTGATACGATACCCAGAAGGTGTGACATCACCAGCTCATGAAGCGGCCTCACTCGGCTGAATCACAAATGATCGGTCCCCAGAGTCGACAATCCTCCAAACCAACAACCTTCTCAACCCAAAGGGTTGAAAGAGAAGCCAACCGGGAGAACCTCGTCTGAGCGTGGATTTCATGAGACACTAGTGCCTGCCAAGCAAGCACGCGCCCACTAATTTCCACAACTAATGCTATGTTCACTCAAGCCTGGGTCTGGCTTCTCACTCATCAGAATTCCCCTCCCACAACAGCATAGATAATCATATCATACTGAAAATAAAATGCGGGAAATAAAATGCGATAAATAAACACAACCCAACAAGTAATCATACAAGGGCTAGGATTGACTCTCGCAGGGGACGTCGAATCCCCAAATTGACTCGCCTACAGGACGTTGGATCCCAGGAAACTATCAAGTCCCTAGCAAAGTCGCCAGCTGTCGCTTCCGCGAAAATAAGGTGCCGGCAGAACAGAAGAGTCGCCACCTTTCGTTATTTATCCCTCGGAACGGGAAAGGAAACGATCGGAAAAACCTGACGAAAAGGGTAAGACAAGGTCATTGCAACCGTTGTCTGGGTTCGGGAGTCGGTTACGCAAGGGGAAGGTATTAGCACCCCTCACGTCCGTCGTACTCGACGGGATCCACGCTTGTTGTGTTTACTGGACGAGTTAGTTTATCTATCTACCTATCAAGGCTGGCTTAAAACAGAGAAGAAAATGACTCGGCAAAGCGTCGCGCTTTATGCCTACGTATTCTCATCAGAGAATGAGAAATTAGAGTCAATGTAGTTCGACCTATGACGGGTTACGGGGAAGGTGGCTCGCCAATACATCAGTATTGTGCCTACGTACTCTCAACAGATATGAGAGATCAGAGCTTACGTAGTTCGGGATACTACGGATTACGGGGATTCATATTCATCTGTTTTATCGAGTAGGGTTAAACAGTGGTTCCAGCAGTTAGGGACAAAGCCTGTTTGCATTGGCGCTGAAGTTTAACGACACTCTTTTCTTTAGAAAAGCTTTCCTTTGAATTATGGGCCCACGGGGAAAAAAGGTTTGAAGTTTGTTTTTTGTCTTTTACGAAAGAAGTGTTTTTTATTGTGTTTGCAATTTCAATCGCACTAAAGACTATGACCTGAGAGTGAATGCGTCGCATGTCACCCAAAGGGTACCATACTAAACATCCAGACTGTTGAAAAGAAGCTCTCCAACAGTCCTCCCTCAGATAGCTTAAGGCTCGTAACGTATGAAAGAAATCATTCATGATTACTGTATCTTAAGCTGCTTTGAGATGAGAAGAGAACAGGCCCAACTACGGGGAGACTATCAAGTCCTACTGTTGTCATGCCAAGGATTCATCCTATAGTTGAGGTTTGAAACAGGGAACTCCTAGAAGTTATCATGCATAGGTTTCAACCTAAAGTTCTATCATCACTTCCTTATCAAAGGAAATGAGAGTCCTAAGGGATCATGTCAATGATACACAGAAACAGATAAAGCATCAGCTTAAACAGTAAACAGTAATACAGTAAACGACTGTAAAATGCATGCAATGCAAGTGAGGGAGGAAATGTGTGTGGGGCAGCAGCCTCCACAAGCTCATCTCAACCTCAAGCCAGAATGAATAACAGTAATCATAATAAAACATGCTATCAACCAAAATACAGTAAACTGCAATCATACAGTAACAATGAAATCATGCTATCAAGCAAAATAAACCACATGGGCAAGGGAGCAGGGCTCTACCGAATACCCGCAAGCAAAGCCATACAGTAACAATACAAGAAGAGGGAGCAACTCAACCTCTAGTGCAATCATGCTCCTAGATTAAAGCTAGTCTAGATATGGACTTATTATAATGCATCAAGCAAGTCAAACAAGGCACATCAATACAGAAAAGAAACAAAGAAGAAAGCAGATCAACTCCTCTCTCTTCCAACTCCAAGCCTCAGCTCTTCTGACAGCAACTCAGTCTTCAGACTTCAATCACTCTTGACAAATATCAATTTGCTTCCAAGGTTTCAACCCTTCAACATAAGTTTCAACTTATCTTCTTCTTCAAGCTTCAGCTCCTTAATCAGTTCCACCTTCAGGCTTCACTCTTAACCACAAGTATCAACTTGATTCTTCAGGTTTCAACCCTTCAACATAAGTTTCAACTTATCCTTCAATTTTCAAGCCTCAGCTCTTCATTCAATCTTTACTGGATCTTCAAGTATCAACTTGCTCTTCTTGCTCTTCAAGCTTCAGCTGAAATGGCAATGCTCAGGGAATCATCCTCTTCCATACTCTTCAATGAAGTCTTCATCTTCAAACCCAAGCCCAACATCTCTCAAGATACTCAAACCAGAAGAAATCACCTAACTGGATAAGCTAGGATATTAAACTGCTTATTGACCACCAAAGGTGACCTATAAGGGTTTAACATCAAAAGAATGGTTCCCTCAAAGGTTCTACTTCCTAGGTACCATCACTTATCCCTCCAAAGGAGGGAGGTGAATACCATGGAGGGACCTTGAATCATGGGGAGGAATGGAGGTGAAAGATACCATCCATGTTTAAGAAAGAAATTAACTAAGTCTAGCTCTACTAAATTCCTAACCCTAAAACAACAACAAAACAAACAAGTCTTCAAGCTCTCAAGCTCCTTCTTCAATCTTCCAGTCTTCCACTATGCTCCTCCATGCTCCACAAAGCAAGACCAAGCCCACCAAGCCAAGCAAAAGCCCACAAAGCAAGGCAAAACAAAATACAAGCCCACAAGGGCAACACAAACAATAATCAACTACAAAAATCAATTAAAAATAGTATACTATTATATTAAAATCTAATATAATTTCTAGGGGATCCTGTATGACTACCCTTAATACCCTATATGTCCCAATGTCTAACTTGACCTAGAAACCCAAAATTCTAGTGTTATTATGGACCTATGTTAAGGATTGACCTAAATCTACACAACCTAAAGTCATCTAATCAAAACTAATCAAAAACTAATCACAAAATTATGGAATAAATCCAGAGGGGAGCTAAGGTCCTAATCTAACTATCCTAAAAATAATGGAATAAAAATTCAAAAGGAACTAGCTAAACAAAATTCTACAAATCTATGCATCAATATAAAATGAATTAAAATGCTATTAAAAGAGAAAATACACAAAAAATATTAAAAATGCATGAAATGCACATATTTTGATTTTATAATTTTCTAGACATTAACATGAAATATGAGAAAAAATCCCCATGCAAAAATCATTAATTTTCTATTTAATATGATTTTTCAAAGATTAAATAAAAATGGAGAAAAAGAAAATAAAATGGTAAATGATTGGTGCAGATAGCAACCCAGTGCAGTTCATTATGAGAATGGGCTTGAAACGGGGGTGTGATCAGCAATGCACGCTAGGCCCAATTTTAACCAGAAAACAAATAACAAAATATAAAGAAAAAAGAAAAAAGCACGGTGCAATAAGTAATGAAAATCAGTTCAAAATGCAATGGGCCATGAGAGTGGGGTGGGATTATCAATCAGTCCACTAAAGCCCAAGACCACAGTTTTAATGAAACGCCGCGTTTGGGGTATCTTCAGAACTCCTCTTCAAACATGAAATTAAATCCCAGCCACACGATCTGGCTTTGGTCAACCGGTCCTTGCATGATCCAACGGCCATGGAGTTATCTTCTTCCTCCAGCCACGAAAATGGAGGGAAAGCTCCATGAACAGAGCTTCAAATACCTAACTCAGATTCCATCCAAACTCAACCAAAATCCATGGTTCAAAACCCTAATCCGTTCTAAATTCAACCCTGATCACAACCATGGCCTTAGAATCAATTGAAATGCTCTCAATCTCTAAACCCGGTCCAAGATCAAAACTATGCTCAAACTTCAACTTTAACCATTCTTAAAATTGATTGGCTCAGAATGATCACCACCTCACACTGGTTAAATCTTGCTATTAAACTCATGTTATATCTCACTATACCTCGTGTTCTTGATCAATAAAGAAATGGTGTCACTAACTCAAACTTCACTAAATGATCTCAAAGTTTCCAGAATCCATCTCCTACTTGTCTCTAACCATTCTAACCTAACAATTCTAACTAATTATGCTTAAATTAGGGTGTAGAAGAAAAGTTGCAAACCTGTCAAATCTTGAATATCAGATAGGTCAAATCTTCAGTTCAACCTCTCAAACTCTTCAGAAACACTCCTTGATTGGTGTTAATGCTTCTGTTTGCAAAAGATTTGATCCAAGAAGCTTGAATCTCCAAATCCGATTGTGACTTGCAGCTCCCAAAATCCAAATGCTATCTCTTCAATCTCACACGATCTTGCCCTTAATTTGGTATGCACACATTCAGTATGATCAATGGAAGGTGTTAGGATTGAAAGAATCGATGGAAATGGTGTGGAATGTAGAAATTGATTTCAACTTGCAATGGAAGAAATTGAAATGGCTATCTAACTCTCCTCTCTAATATCTCACCAACCCTACATCTGAGCAAGTTCTAATCCATATATAGGATGGTTCTAAACCATCCAGAACTTTCTGGAATCATCCAATGAGAATTTGAGATTCTCATGTCATGAGTTTTTGATTTCAATCCATCTCATGTGCCAACTTGGGCTATACCTCTTGCAGCAGCTTGTATCTCCTTTGAAAATCTCCTTAGATGAGATGTATGAGGTGTTAGGATACTTAGCTAGCTTGTGTATTGGTTTTCCTTGTGTTTTACATATGTACCTTAATATGCAAGCAATCATTTTCCAAAGCAAGTCCATGATCTAAACCTCAAATCAAATATGTGGCTGAACCATTGTTTTTAAAATGTTTTCTAGAGTCAAAATGACCTATTACATGCCATGGTTTGGATGTGTAGCTTGGAAATTCCAATTTCCAACTTTGACTTATTTAACTTATGCCTCCATTTTAGGTCATTTTTACCATTTTGAGCTACAAGCCTTTTCAACATCTCATGACCTCCTTACTAGCCTTAAAACATCATTTTAAGCAAGTTTTATGTTGAAGATTTTTCCATTTGAAGCTTGGAAATAGGAGTTATGGCCTTATGCTTGAAATGACCTATAATCTCCAAATGACCAAAATGCCCTTGACTTGTCAAAGCCATAACATGAGTTATACAAATACTATCAAGGACTTATAGTACTCTCTAGAAATCTAAGAAGATAAGGAACAACATTCATGTTGACCAAGAGTTCATAGGAATCATCCTTCTTGGGTAAAAGTTGGATGCAAGTTGGGTGACTTTCAAGACCCCAGATTCACATACCTCAGATGACCTGTAACTTGTCAAAGTCATAACTTGAGTTCTACAAATCCTATAAAGGACTTCTAGTACTCAAATTAAAGCTAAGAGCAAGCTCTACAACATTCATGTTGGGGGTAAGATGATATGACAATCACATCTTGAGCTAAACTGCCTTGAAGATAGGGGTCAAACTAGGGGATTTTACACTGTCAAGCCTTAGAAACCCTAGCTTGAAACTTCTCAAACTCTTCAATCATGATGAGTTGACCTTGGAATAATCCTTATAGAATCTCAATGCATCAATCCATGATCACATGGCTCTTGGATTAGGTCTCAACCCTCTCCAAATCATCAGTTGACCTAGGGTTGACTCAGTCAAACCCTAATTACACCACTCATGGCTGGGTCTCTTTAATCTTGCATAATGACCTCTCTAGGCTTCATGATGGCTTTCAAGACATCTCATAAGCTCTCTCAAAGCTTCAAGTCCATCCTCATAGCTTCGGAATCATCTGAGGAGCTCCCACAACTCTCAAGTTAGGAGGCACACAACCTTGGTTTCAACCAATCTCTCTGAGGATCTCTTAACTTCTCTGACAAAGATATCAACCCTTGAACACTTGAATAACCTTCTTGGCTAGCTTCAAAGTATTGTGGTGCTCTTGATTGGTAATCATACCTCTTGATCTACTGCATACATGTCAATGAAATGCAAATGATAATGCTAATGTGAATGAGATGAACCACAAGCTAGGTAAAGAAATGTTGGTCAAATTTTGGGGTGCAACATAAGTGCATAGGAGCATGTGACCTTGCTCATCTTGGAGGACAAGGATAAGTGGAAGTTATCTTTTACTTTCTAAAGAAATCTCTACCTAAGGAAAGCGAGAATCTTTTTGTAAAGATTTTTATGATCTTCCTTCTTTAAAGAATCAAGCTTTGGCATGTTTGGTTTTCTTTAAAGATGAGTTCTTAAAGCAAATACACTTCAAGAATAAAAGCCTGAACTCTCCAGCTGGATGTCTTAACCGAAGTTGTGACATCAAGCAGAAACTTCAAGGCCTCAAGTGATGTTGTGGCACATCATTTGAAGATAAGTTGATCTTCTCAGGTATGAATGGAATTAATGCTTCATCTCATGCAGTTTGCGGGAGCTGTGTGAAGGAGTAGATGCCTTTCTTTGGAGTAAGAAGAATTTTAGACTTGAAGATCAAAGTGGCCTGGTGGATTAGCAGATTCTCTAGAGCTCTGAAAGAAGTTGAGTTAACCAAACAATGGTAGTTGGTTATTTCAGAAAAGTGCTTAAAGAACAGTTGTTTGAAGACCAAAGGAGGTTTTGGTTCTGTTCATATATTGGAGCTTGTGGTAGAAGCCCTAAGTTGTTTATGAAAGATTACCTTCTTTTGGAGATGTATTTGATCAAGCTGGTGGAGTTGTGTTCTCTGAAGATCTTCAGTTGGGTTATTAGGCAGGAGTAAGCCCAACTGTGGGCATATAAAGAACCATTGGAGTCGTGTTTTCTGATGATGTTTTTCCTTGGAGAAAGACTTGAAGATATGTTGTGGAACTTTTGATTCACATCTTGACTAAGAAGTACTCTATCTTGTCATACAGGAGAATGACGAGGTAAAGATTGTCTTGGATTATGGGGTGTCTATCTTGTTCTCTGACTCAGGCCAGAAGTCTTGTGGAGAAGTAAGAAGTGGAGCAGCTTGGCACCTTCTCACTGCATGAGCATGGAGTTGGTCTTAAGATATAATATGGTGATCTTGGAGAAGCTTTTATAGAAGATAGGGGGAGAGCTTATGTCTGATGGGTATACTAGTTGCTTGTAGTTCAAGTAGTGAGTGAATGAGTTCAGCAGGTGTGTTGAACAAGGAGTGCGCTCTTGAAGACATGAAGATGAGTCTTATGTTTTCCATTCACGTGCTTCTGGAAAAAGAGCACTGGTTATCCTTGATATGGGGAGTTATACTTGTATCTAGGATCTGTTGCTGCAATAGTACAACTATATCTCAAGATTGTTTATGCCTTCAAGCAGTTTGTGACTGTATGCCTCTAGGAGGATGGAATGTTATACCAGATGTTGTGACATTGTGTTACTGCTCTAGCTCATGGTGAATCTGACAATGTTTTTTTTTTCATTGGGTATCAACAGATCAAGTCAGGTATTTGGGCCTCTATCCAAGTATTTTGTATGACTGGTGAAGATGAAGATCAAGACACCATTAGCCTTGATCTTGTGCATATGGAAGGACTTTAACCCTGGCATTTGGGAGATGTTTCTAGTCTTTCAAAGATGAATCTGAGAAATCTTCCAGATAGTAATCCTGCAACTACTCTTGTTGTTTGTTCTAGTATGGGTTGGGAATCAAGGGGTGTAAAGTTGCATGTGCTTCCAGTGTGTGAATATGAAGATGTTGGTGTAAGTCTTCATATGGTTAGATTCTCTCTTTCAGGGGGAGTAATGTTTATGCATGACAGGGGAAGAGGTGTACCTGTCTGTTGTGTAGCTGCTGATGTGGAGCCCTATACATTATTTGTTGATTCTCAGGCAAGCTTGTGTTCTTGGACTACTGATGTTGGTTTGAACTAGGACTGTGATGACTGGCCTAGGAAACAACATTGGTTTTTGCCTGGGAGAATTTATTTTTCTCTACAGAATATTTGTGTCTCAAATTGGGGATTAAAAATCAATTGTTACTTGGCAAGTATTTAATTTATTATCCTTAATTGGTGATGTCAAAAGTGTCATTCCTGAAGGCGCAGCTTCAGACAAGGCAAGAACTCAAGTTTCAAGACTATTCAGGGTGTACTCTCAAGGAGCAATGGTCCAGGACTGATTTTACACTGGCTGAGTGAGTTCCGCAAGAAGGTTAACTCATTGTCCATGATTATTGGTGCAGTCTTTTTATTAGAGATCAAGAAATGTCAGACTTGGACACCATGTGCAGTATGAGATGAATTTATGTACATTTACTACAAGTTTTATCAATTTTTGACTAAACCAATGGGGAGTAAAGTGTTGATTACTGCTACTGCTAAGCAAAGTGCAGATTTTGTAGTTGCTTGTTGAATGCAACTATTAAGGGGGAGCATGATAGTTTGTGAGAAAACTACTGCTGCTGCCCTGATGTTTGTTTGGTTGTTTTAGCCAAAAATTTTCAAAGGGGGGATTGTTAGTTCCATGACTCTATGATTATCCATGGTTTTATGATTGACCAATTTTTGGTAAAACATGATTTTGCACTAATGTTAAACAGGATGTCATTACCAAAGTCATGACATCGAGGTCTGGTGCAGTAGGAGCTAGCAGGAGCTGATGACAATACTGTTGTCATGTGTTTTGAACAGGATGTCATTACCAAATTCATGACATCGTTGTCTGGTGCAGCAGGAGTTGAAGACAGAACTGTTGTCATGTGTTTTGAACAGGATGTCATTACCAAAGTCATGACATCGCTGTCTGGTGCAGCAGGAGCTAAAGAGAGAACTGTTGTCATGGATGTCATACTGAACGTCATGACATCACTGTCTGGTACAACAGGTGCTGCTATTTTATATCTCTTGACAGAGGTGTTTTGGTTTGATGAGATCCTGTTGGATATACCTTATCAGTAAGTGCATGTCAAAGAGATTTAGTAGGAACAAAGTGCATATTTAATTAGAGTTCATAAAAAGGATCTTTGAGACTTTTTATGAAACTATAGAACCTTTGTCTCTACTGTTATGAAGAAGATTCTGCAGAAATGCTCTGGAGGGTAAGTTCAGTTAGCTAGCACAAAGAGAATTAGATGTCATGCTGGATGTTATGACACCAAGCGTATGACATCACGTAGCTGACAACAAGCATGCATGTTGGTTTTCTGTTATATTGCATGAGTTAGCTCAGGCTAGATTTTAGGAGACTTATTAGGGTTCCCTAGGTATCTCAGGCGAGATTCTAGGCAGTGCTGAGCATAACATGGAATACCTATGCCTTATTTTACAACATCTTAAATTATGGAAAGTGGTTTAACTTGGTTAAACCTAGTTTATGTAATTTATGACCAGCCCAAGCCCAGTCTGCATTGCTATTTAAGGAGGAGCAGAAGCAAGGGAAAAGCAAGCACTCACATCAAGAACAACTTGAGTGTAAAATAAAGGTCTAGGGTTTGAGAGTCCCTTGTGTGTGTCTTTGTAAGTCACCCTTTGTATCTTATGATGCATTGTGGTAGACATATTTGTGAGTGAAGAGTTTTTTCTCTTCACGTGTGTTTTGTGAGTGAAGAGTTTACTCATCACGTGTGTCTAGGAATCTTAGGTTTCCTTGTGTGACAAGCAATTGTATGTTGTATAATTGATGTGGTTATTGTGTATGAACAGGTGTGTTCATTGTGTCACTCAAAGCTGGTAAGCAAGAGTGTGTATCCCTTGATCAAAGCTGTGAAGCAAGATCAAGGTGTGTTTGAATTGTGACTTCATATCTCCAATGTAATTGTGTATTGGTTTATATCACTGAGGTGATTGAGGGGGAGTGAGTGAGTATACTCAGATCTAGAGGTCTCTAGGTTGAAGTGTCATTGGGTATGTCTTAAGTGAAGAGTGCAAACAGGTTGTTTGACTCTGAATTAATTTTACTAATAATGAATTTCCTCCCTGACTTGGTAGCCCCTAGTTGTAAGTGTTGTTGACACTGAACTGGGTGAACAATTACCTGTGTTATTTATCTTTCAACATTTACAATTCAGCACTTCAAATGATTAGATAAATAATTCTGTCAGCCTGCGAATGTTACAGCAGAGGTCATGAAATTGATACAATTTAAAGAAATTTAAATTGGTCATGGTCTGTCCTTGTTCTGTTTTAACAGAGATCAATGTTCTTAGGACATCTGAAATCTGCATACCAGAATTTCAGAAATGATGACAAAGGGGAAATACTTGGAAAAGGTAGTGTAGGTAATCCCTCATATACTAATATCTCTGATATTATGTTAGTTGATGGTCTTAAACATAACCTTCTTAGCATTAGTCAACTTTATGATAAGGGTTTTAAAGTTACTTTTACAAATACTTGTTTCTTATTTATACATGATGAAAAGAAGGAGTGTATGTTTAAAGGCTTAAGGGTTAATAATACTTATATGTTTAACTTAGATGAGGTATCCTTGGCAGGAACTAAGTGTCTAGCTATCATGAGTGAAAATTCTTGGTTATGGCATAGATGCCTAACTCATATCAACTTTTACATACTAAACAAAGTAACCTCAACAGATTTAGTAATTGGTCTACCAAAAATGAAGTTCACAAAAGACCATATATATGAAGCATGTCAAATGGGGAAGAAAACGAGAATCTCTTTTAAATTGAAAAATCTTGTTTCTACCTCGAGAGCTCTCAAACTTCGCCATATGGACCTCTTTGGTCCCTCAATAACCAAAAACATAGGTGGAAACTATTATGGCTTTGTGATTGTAGATGATTACTCAAGATTTATTGGGTTATGTTTTTTTCTAGTAAAGATGAGACTTATCTGAAGGTGATAAAAGTACAAAAGAAGAGGAGAAGGGGTTGAATTGTGTTTTTTGTTTTTTAAATATGCGTTTGACCAGAGTTCAGAATCTGAACTGGTATTCAGATTTTGATTATACTTAGCAAAAGATGTTAGCATAAGCAAATAAATAAAAATATAAGACAAAAAGATTTATATTGGTTCCTCTTGAATTGAGAGTAGTCCAGTCCCCTTGCTCCACAAGAGACTTTCACTATAACCAAATCATGATTATAATCGCTTATGCATTCTGCATAAGTCTTTTACACTGCTCAGACCCTAGCTCCGAGACTTCCTGCTTAAGTCCTCCAAACTCAACACTTCTACTCCAAGTCCCATGAAACGATCTTCCTTGCTTAAACTCCCCATGTTTAAGACTTACTGCTTCAAATTTCATGAACCGAGCCGACCTACTCAAGACACACTGGTGTTGTAGTGAGAATCGGATGTCAAGCTATTGAATGAACTTGAATCACAAATCTTTGAATTCACAACCGGTTTTTGATTTATCCGAAGGAAAGGTTAAAGAAAGAAAAACCTAAATTGCATCGTAAACACAATGCGGGAAGATCTAGGGTTCGGAGGTTGGTTATACCTAGGGAAGGTGTTAGCATCCTAAGCATATGTAGTACCTTATAGGAACATCTTATTTAATATTGTGTTATTCGTTATCTGTTATATATTATCCGTTAAAGGGTTGAAGAAAGACCTAAGGGATTAGTTCTAAGTATACTCGCCAAGAAATCGCATCTTGTGCCTACGTATCCTGACGGGAATGGAATCAGAGTATTCGTAGTTCCCCTTAAAGAGGGCGAGGAACTTCTTGACTGTGGTCAAGGTTCCAAGGGGAAGTAAGTGTTCATAGTGAAACACTTACGTGGAGTGCGGAGACTCCAAGTCTAAGTTAACTGTTGAAAGATAAGCAAGTAAGTATCCACGGCGAGAACTTACATGGAGTACGACGACTCCTGATCCTAAGGCTAGGATGAAGGGTATAGAGGGAATGTCCATGGCAGGACGCTTGCGTGGAGTGCCGCGACTCCTGGTCCTAAGGTTAAGATAAGGGCGAGAGCTTATAATTATAATATTGGCATGGCAGTCAATAATATGGGATCCTTTCCTTTGGGAATGAGATGATATTTTATATTTAGAACATATTAGAAGTACTGTTAAAGTATTTTGCATTTGGTCTTAAAAAAGAAAACTATCCTAATTCTACAACTTGAGATCAGGGTTGAGGGGAGCTATCCTATAATTCAACTCAACGTCTATTTGAGTGATTCTCGAACTAGGCCGAAATTAAGAATATCCTAACGCCAAAGATTTACCTTATGACCTCCCAAGATAAATGAGAATCAAAGTTGTTGACAAAATTAAATGGAAACCTCAAATAGAAATATAATTAATTAGAACCTGATTAATTAAATAATTAAAACTAAAATCAATCTATGAATTTATTATTATTATCTAGAAATGAATTAAAATTATGAGAGAATGAAAATCAAATAAACCAAAGAAAATAAATCTTTTTTGTTATATATAAAAAAACCAGACACGGGCCCTAAACCCAACAAAAACACCAAAAAAAATAAAAAAGAAAATGAAACTGGGTCGGGATCTTCCTTCCCACCGACCCAACTTTGCTCATCAAAAGTCACTGTAAAACTTAATCCTTTTCCTCCGATGATTTCTTGCTATTTTAACAGATATCATGTTTGATTTGTGTTTGAAATACCCTGAGATTTTGCTAAATTTGAAATATCTTTGCCTGATTAAACTTTCCATCTTTGATTGATATTGTTTGAAACATGTTACACCCTGTTTGCGTATGCTTTAAACTCTGCTGGATCCTGTTTGGAATATGTCTTAATTTCTTTTGGAAAGTCAATAAAATCACTTTAACTGTGTTGTTGGATTGGAGTCTGATTTTCTTGATTAATTATGCTTGAGAATAACATTATCAGCTATTTGTTTAAAATAGAATTTTGTATAAACTTCGTGACGAAGAAAACGCACTAATGGTATAGCTATGACTTCTGATTTCTTGCAGGACATGTAGATTAGGTGTTGTAATAACCATTGCCGTACGATGCTTGTCGAAGAAAATGGAACGTCTCCGCCTGGTTCACAAGACTGTCCAGCATTGATTCATACTCTGTTATAGGCTTGTGGAGCAAATCGATGGCTCTTGCCAAACTTCCCGACTGAATAGTAACTGAATGAGGGTCCTTTGTTCTGTTTGGAATTAACTAAACTGTGTTTTCTTGAAGCTTGATGGGCTCCGTGGTTTTCGTTGGTTGAAGAGGTGCCAAAGCATATTATCATAAAATGGACTTAGGCTTTAAACAAGAATTGGTACAACTTTCTAAAAAAAGTGAGACCCACACTATCATGAGGCGTGGAGCATGGTGTATTTTCCCCTACTGCTTCCTTTTCTTTTTTTTATTCTTAATAGAAAATGTAACCACACCAATCTTGCATTGTATTTGGATAAACTTGTAACCAATGGCATTTTGCACTTGAATTTGGATGTCTTTACTTCTTGAATTTTGTAATGATTCTAACTCACCTCTAAAGAACATATGAAACTTGAAACTTGAAACTTTGAACACTCTATCTTGATGAATTTAATCATACAAATTCTCTTAAATATATAACTTGAATGCTTGGATAATGAATTCTTCATGGTGAACATAGAAACCAAATTCTTGCAAACTTGTGAATTTGGAGGTGAGAACCCTTTGAATCATATCTTGATTGGAATTTGAACTTGTAATGAATCATGTGATCATTTTTTGGAATTTATGGATCCTAACATGACTAAGTCTTGGATTTTACATTGAAGTACTAAAGGACTTTTGAAATTTAACTTTGTAATTCTAGAAAGTTTGAGACTTTATGAATCTTGGAATAAAAGCTTGAACTTCTGAATAATTTAGTAAACAATGCATTAGTCTTGAAGTGGTCATGAATGGTATGAACTTGATATGTAAAATTTATTTTACGACTTCCACATATATGTATCTCCACCGGCTCGCACCATAGATGAAGATCTTAAGGCAACGATGATCTTGAACAAAACAAACATAACCATGAATTTGGATTTCTTGGATGAACTTCAGTGTATTGGCTTGAATCCAACCCAAAATTAAGGGAACAAGTGCAAGGAAGATGTTTTATCGATATATTTAAATAAATCAAGCATGACCTTCCATGTTTGGCCACCATGAATTCCATAAATCCAAAATCAAAAATGCAATTCGCGTGATTCACTTGAATAAACTTGATTTTACCATTTGCAACTTGTATTTCATACAAACCATGTGTTGGAAAACCGTCATACAACATACGTTCTTAAGTTTATATGATGACAAATTACAACCACGGATGAATCGACGTTGTTAGTTCTACATACAAGACAAATGCAATACTTAACATATTATATCTTTCCGATATCTCTTTATCCTGCCATATTTCATTGCAATATATGTGGTTGATGTTTAGTCGTGATAAAATGTACAAAACCACAAACATTCCATTTTTTTTGCAGATTTGAAGGTTATGAGTCGACCATCAGTCAGCGCATGTAGCAGTGCATTTTTCCTCTAGTCAGCGCACGTCGACCTATGGTCGACCGCAGGTTGGCACATGGAGCTTTGTATTTTCCCACTGGTCAGCGCACGCCGACCTATGTGTTGCACCCCAAAATTTGACCAACATTTCTTTACCTAGCTTGTGGTTCATCTCATTCACATTAGCATTATCACTTGCATTTCATTGACATGTGTGCAGGAGATCAAGAGATATGATTACCAATCAAGGGCTACACAAGAGTTTGAAGCTAGCCAAGAAGGTTATTCAAGTGTTCAAGGGTTGATATCTTTGTCAGAGAAGTTAAGAGATCCTCAGAGAGAGTGGTTGAAACCCAGGTTGTGTGCCTCTTAACTTGAGAGTTGTGGGAGTTTCTCAGATGATTCTGAAGCTATGAGGATGGACTTGAAGCCTTGAGAGAGCTTATGAGATGTATTGAAAGCCATCATGAAGCCTAGACAAATCATTATGCAAGAATAAGAGACCTCAGCCATGAGTGGTGCAGTTAGGGTTTGACTGGGTCAACCCTAGGTCAACTGATGATTTGGAGAAGGTTGAAACCTAATTCAAGAGCCATGTGATCATGGATTGATGCATTGAGATGCTATAAGGATGATTCCAAGGTCAACTCATCATGATTGAAGGTTTTGAGAAGTTTCAAGCTAGGGTTTCTAAGGCTTGACAGTGTAAAATCCCCTAGTTTGACCCCTATCTTCAAGGCAGTTTAGCTCAAGATGTGATTGTCATCTCATCTTACCCCCAACATGAATGTTGTAGAGCTTTCTCTTAGCTTTAATTTTAGTACTAGAAGTCCTTGATAGGATTTGTAGAGCTCAAGTTATGACTTTGGCAAGTTACAGGTCATCTGAGGTATGTGAATCTGGGGCCTTGAAAGTCACCCAACTTGCATCCAACTTTTGCCCAAGAAGGATGATTCCTATGAACTTTTGGTCAACATGAATGTTGTTCCTTATCTTCTTATATTTCTAGATAGTACTAGAAGTCCTTGATAGGATTTGTAGAACTCAACTTATGGCTTTGACAAGTCAAGGGCATTTTGGTCATTTGGAGATTATAGGTCATTTCAAGCATAAGGCCATAACTCCTATTTCCAAGCTTCAAATGGAAAAATATTCAACATCAAACTTGCTTAAAATGATGTTTTAAGGCTAGTTAGGAGTTCATGATATGTTGAAAAGGCTTGTAGCTCAAAGTGATAAAAATGACCTAAAATGGAGGCATAAGTTAAATAAGTCAAAGTTGGAAATTGAAATTTCCAAGCTACACATCCAAACCATGACATGTAATAGGTCATTTTGACTCTAAAAAGCATTTTAAAAACAATGGTTCAGCCACATTTGTGATTTGAGGTTTAGATCATGGACTTGCTTTGGAAAATGGTTGCTTGCATATGAAGGTACATATGCAAAACACAAGGAAAAGCAATGCACAAGCTAGTAAAGTATCCTAACATGTCATGTATCTCATCTAAGGAGATTTTCAAGTCAGAACAAGCTGTTGCAAGAGGTATAGCATGAGATGGTACATGAGATGGATTGAAATCAAAAACTCATGACATGAGAATCTCAAATTCTCATTGGATGATTCCAGAAAGTTCTGGATGGTTTAGAACCATCCTATATATGGATTAGAACTTGCTCAGATGCAAGGTTGGTGAGAGATTAGAGAGGAGAGTGAGATAGCCATTTCAATTTCTTCCATTGCAAATTGAGATCAATTTCTACATTCCACACCATTTCCATTAATTCTTTCCATCCTAACACCTTCCATTGATCATACTGAATGTGTGCATATCAAATTGAGGGCAAGATCGTGTGAGATTGGAGAGATAGCATTTGGATTTTGGGAGCTACAAGTCACAATCGGATTTGGAGATTCAAGCTTCTTGGATCAAATCTTTTGTAAACAGAAGCATTAACATCAATCAAGGAGTGATTCTAAAGAGTTTGAGAGGTTGAACTGAAGATTTGACCTATCTGATATTCAAGATTTGACAGGTTTGCAACTTTTCTTCTAAACCTTAATTTAAGCATAATTAGTTAGATTTGTTAGGTTAGAATGGTTAGAGACAAGTAGGAGACGGATTATGGAAAGTTTGAAGGCATTTGGTGAAGTTTGAGTTAGTGACACCATTTTTGTTTTGATCAAGAACACGATGTATAGTGAGATATAACATGAATTCAATAGCAAGATTTAACCAGTGTGAGGTGGTGATCATTCTGAGCCAATCAATTTCAAGAATGGTTAAAGTTGAAGTTTGAGCATAGTTTTGATCTTGGATCGGGTTTAGAGATTGAGGGCATTTCAATGGATTCTAGTACCATGGTTGTGATCAGGGTTGAATTTAGAACGAATTAGGATTTTGAACCATGGATTTTGGTTGAGTTTGGATGGAGCACGAGTTAGGAGAAGTTTGAGATAAAGCTCTGCAACCATGGAGCTTTCCCCCATTTTCATGGCTGAAGGAAGAAGACAATGCTATGGCCGTTGGATGGAGAGTGGACTCATTGACTAGGGTCAGATCGTGTGGCCAAGATTTAATTTCACATTTGAAGAGGGAGTTCTGAAGATACCCCAAAATGCAGCGTACCACTTAAAGTGAGGTCTTGGGCTTTAGTGGATTTTGATAGTCACACCCCCATCCATGGCCCAGTCAGAATTTGAACTGAATTTCTTTACTAAATGCACCGCGTATTTTTCCTTTTCTTTATATTTTTGTTATTTGTTTTCTGATTAAAAATTGGGCCTAGCGCATTTATTGTTTACACCCCCGTTTCAAGCCCAACCATGATTTGAACTGCATATCATTGCTATCTGCACCAATTATTTTCATATTTCATTTCTTTTTCTCCATTTTTCTTTAATCTTTAAAAAATCATATTAAATAGAAAATTAATGATTTTTGCATGGGGATTTTTTCTCCTATTTCATGTTAATGTCTAGAAAATTATAAAATCAAAACATTTGCATTTCATGCATTTTTAATATTTTTTTGTGTATTTTCTCTTTTAATAGCATTTTAATTCCTTTTATGTTGATGCATAGTTTTGTAGAATTTTGTTTAGCTAGTTCCCTTTGAATTTTTAGGCCATTCTTTTTAGGATAGTTAGATTAGGACCTTAGCTCCCCTCTGGATTTATTCCATAATTTTTTAATTAGTTTTTGATTAGTTTTGATTAGATGACTTTAGGTTGTGTAGATTTAGGTCAATCCTTAACATAGGTCCACAATAACACTAGAATTTTGGGTTTCTAGGTCAAGATAGATATTGGGACATATGGGGTATTAAGGGTAGTCATATAGGATCCCCTAGAAATTATATTAGATTTTAATATAATAGTATACTATTTTTAATTGATTTTTGTAGTTGATGGTTGTTTGTGTTGCCCTTGTGGGCTTGTATTTTGTTTGCCTTGCTTTGTGGGCTTTTGCTTGGCTTGGTGGGCTTGGTCTTGCTTTGTGGAGCATGGAGAAGCATAGTAGAAGACTTGAAGATTGAATGAGGAGCTTGAGAGCTTGTTTGTTTTGTTGTTGTTTTAGGGTTAGGAATTAAGTAGAGCTTAGACTTAGTTAATTTCCTTCTTAAACATGGAGGGTATCTTTCACCTCCATTCCTCCCCATGACTCAAGGTCCTTCCATGGTATTCACCTCCCTCCTTTGGAGGGATAAGTGATGGTACCTAGGAAGTAGAACCTTTGAGGGAACCATTCTTTTGATGTTAAACCCTTATAGGCCACCTTTGGTGGTCAATAAGCAGTTTAATATCCTAGCTTATCCAGTTAAGTGATTTCTTCTAGTTTGAGTATTTTGAGAGATGTTGGGCTTGAGTGTGAAGATGAAGACTTCATTGAACAGTATGGAAGAGGATGATTCCCTAAGCATTGCCATTTCAGCTGAAGCTTGAAGAGCAAGAAGAGCAAGTTGATACTTGAAGATCCAGTAAGGACTGAATGAAGAGCTGAGGCTTAAAAATTGAAGGATAAAGTTGACATTTCCAGATGATTGAAGACTACTCTGAGAAGCTGAAGCTTGTAGGAAGAGAAGACCAAGTTGAGACTGGTAAAGCAAAGAGAGCTTGAAATCTTGAAGGCTGAGTTGATACTTATGAAGAGGACCCAATTGAGATTGAATGAAGAGCTGAGGCTTGAGGAACAGAGGATGAGTTGATACTTACTTTGAAGCTTGGAGATCCTGAAGGAATCAAGTTGATACTTGTGGTTAAGAGTGAAGCCTGGAGGTGGAATTGATTAAGGAGCTGAAGCTTGAAGAAGAAGAATAAGTTGAAACTTATGTTGAAGGGTTGAAACCTGGAGAAGCAAATTGATATTTGTCAAGAGTGATGGAGGTCTGAAGACTGAGTTGCTGGTAGAAAAGCTGAAGCTTGGGATTGAGAGAGAGTTGTTGATCTGCTTTCTTGTCTGTTTCTTCTCTGTATTGCTGATGTGCCTTGTTTGACTTTCTTGATGCATTAGAATAAGTCCATATCTAGACTGACTTAAGCTAGGAGCATGATTGCACTAGAGGTTGAGTTGCTCCCTCTGCTTGTATTGTTACTGTATGGCTTTGCTTGCGGGTATTCGGTAGAGCCCTGCTCCCTTGCCCATGTGGTTTGTTTTGCTTGATAGCATGATGATATTTTCTTCTGTATGATTGCAGTCTCTTATATGTTGCTTGATAGCATGTTTTATTTCTTCTGTATGATTACTGTTATTCATTCTGGCTTGAGGTTGAGATGAGCTTGTGGAGGCTGCTTCCCCACACACATTTCCTCCCTTATTTGCATTGCATGCATTTTACAGTCGTTTACTGTATTACTGTTTACTGTTTAAGCTGATGCTTTATCTGTTTCTGTGTATCATTAACATGATCCCTTAGGACTCTCATTCCCTTTGATAAGGAAATGATGATAGAACTTTAGGTTGAAACCTATGCATGATAACTTCTAGGAGTTCCCTGTTTCAAACCTCAACTATTGGATGAATCCTTGGCATGACAACAGTAGGACTTGATAGTCTCCCCGTAGTTGAGCCTGTTCTCTTCTCATCTCAAAACAACTTAAGATACAGTAATCATGAATGATTTCTTTCATACGTTACGAGCCTTAAGCTATCTGAGAAAGGATTGTTGGAGAGTTTCTTTTCAACAGTCTGGATGTTTAGTATGGCACCCTTTGGGTGACATGCGACGCATTCACTCTCAGGTCATAGTCTCTAGTGCGATTGAAATTGCAAACACAATAAAAAACACTTCTTTCGTAAAAGACAAAAAACAAACCTCAAACCTTTTTGCCCCGTGGGCCCATAATTCAAAGGAAAGCTTTTCTGAAGAAAAGAGTGTCGTTAAACTTCAGCGCCAATGCAAACAGGCTTTGTCCCTAACTGCTGGAACTTTTGTTTAACCCTACTTGGAAACGGATGAATCTGAATCCCCATAATGCGAAGTATCCCGAACTACGTAAGCTCTGATCTCTCATACCTGTTGAGGGTACGTAGGCACAATACTGATGTATTGGCGAGCCACCTTCCCTATAACCCGTCATAGGGCGAACTACGTTGACTCTGATTTCTCATTCTCTGATGAGAATACGTAGGCATAAAGTGCGACGCTTTGCCGAGTCATTTTCTTTTCTGTTTTAGCCAGCCTTGATAGGTAGATAGATAAACCAACTCGTCCAGTAAACACAACAAGCATGGATCCCGTCGAGTACGACGGACGTGAGGGGTGCTAATACCTTCCCCTTGCGTAACCGACTCCCGAACCCAGACAATGGTTGTGACGACCTTGTGTTATACCTTTTCGTCAGGTTTTTCCGATCGTTTCCTTTCCCACTCTGAGGGATAAATAACGAAAGGTGGCGACTCTTCTGTTTTTCCGGCACCTTATTTTCGCGGAAGCGACACTACGGTCGACGCATACTGTTGTGTTTTTCAAATTTCCTAAAACTGCAGGCTATGCGTCGACGTATAGACCTGCTATGGTCGACCGCTCGCGCGTTGGTGCTGTTAGTGAAGTCTTTCCACTGTGTTTGAAAAACTGTTGTGTTGGTTGATTGGCTTGTTACTATAAATAGAAGTTTTGTTCTTTTTAATCAACAACAATTGAGATTTGAGTCAATTGTAACCAAACAAGAAAAGTGAAATAGGTGCCATCAAGTTTCATCAATCTTCATCTTCTACAGCTCACAACACAACAACTACAAACAATAATATTTGGAGTGATTGTGATCTTGTTCAAGGTGATAAGCTCTGAAGCAATTGATAGGAAATTTGGTTCGGGTTGATTTTGAAGGTAGGTTTTTCTTGAATAAAACCTTGAAGGTTTTGCCCTCCAAGATCGGAGAATTTGGGGGTTTTTCGGTACGTATCATCTCTATCTACTTCAGCTGAGCAAAGGTGATTGAGAAACAGAAGGCTTTGTCAATATAGTAGCGGAGATCAGTGAAGCGTTCAAAGAGGGTTCCGGGTTCGATTTGTGTGTGTTTGAGATCAGCCGGGCCGAGGGTTTGAAGAACGGAAGGTTATTCAACAAAGGGGCTGGAATCGGAGGTCTACTCACAACAATCGGAGAACTTGATTCGACTCGAATCAAGGAGCAAGAAGTGATAGCATTATCAACATCAATAGGGATTGTTTGTATTCTTGCTAATCAATTCTTGTATAAACCATTACAACTTTACAGGTGATATCTTTTATAATTCATCTCAATTCTATTTTAGAATTGAGGGCAGACGTACCCCGAAGCGAGGACGGCGGGGGAACTGCCTCACCAAATCTTTGTCTCCTTTACTTTTCAGCACTTTTATTTTGGCTTAAAAATAAGTGATTTTTTGTATAAGCAGTTTTATCATAACTTATGTTGAATTGAGTAAGTAACTACTGTTGTTTTCAAACCTCTAGTGCAATAACATATTTCACAAGGAATTTAAGGTTACCTACTCAAGTCAAAACTCACTTGAAGTGCCTCGCACACCAAGTGTTTGATAAATTGCCTACACCAAAGTTCACTTAGCTTTTGTGCACATTTTGTGGCCATTTTGAAACATTGGTACTAGTCTTACTAGATAGTGATAGAATCATTTGATAGTGTGACTAGTGTGTTGAATCTATCTTTCTCATTGTCATATCCGTTGGCTATACGCATATCCGATCTTTCAATAACGGTTCGTTTTAGACGTAATTTTTTCAAGGCCGCTTCCGCACTTAAAAATCTTTTAAAACCAATTTTATTTTGGTAAGCGCCGACTCAATTTTTAATTGGGATCTATTCAACCCCCCATTCTAGATCTGAGCCAATGTCTAACAAGTGGTATCAGGAGCACCGGTTCACTCCGTGCTTCAAGTATAACTTTGATAGAAGATGGCAAACGAACCTAAAGGGGCTTAAAATAGAGCTCCCGCTTTCAATGGTGAAAATTACAGTTATTGGAAAGATTGTATGCGGGTGCACATAAATTCCATAGATAGAAAAATATGGAACGTTATTCTCAATGGTCCAATACAAATAAATATGACCAATGCGAATAACGAGGTTATGCCTCAGCCTGAAACACAATGGACCGATGATGATGAAAAGAAATACAACTATGATTGGAAAGCTAAGAATATTTTGATCTCCTCATTAGGAGTTGATGAATATTATCGTGTGTCTCATTGTCCTACGGCAA